>PVUN01001214.1:214992-246491 GCA_002994505.1 Seriola rivoliana | reverse complement strand
CCTGAGACACAGTCACACCTGATCCAGACCTGAGACACAATCAGACCTGAGACACAGTCAGACCTGATCCAGACCTGAGACACAGTCAGACCTGATCCAGACCTGAGACACAATCAGACCTGAGACACAGTCAGACCTGATCCAGACCTGAGACACAATCAGACCTGAGACACAGTCAGACCTGAGACACAGTCAGACCTGATCCAGACCTGAGACACAATCAGACCTGAGACACAGTCAGACCTGATCCAGACCCGAGACACAGTCAGACCTGAGACACAGTCAGACCTGATCCAGACCTGAGACACAATCAGACCTGAGACACAGTCAGACCTGATCCAGACCTGAGACACAGTCAGACCTGAGACACAGTCACACCTGATTCCAGACCTGAGACACAATCAGGACCTGAACACAGTCAGACCTGATCCAGACCTGGACACAAAGGCAGACCTGCAGACACAGTCAGACCTGATCCAGACCTGAGACACAATCAGACCCGAGACACAGTCAGACCTGAGACACAGTCAGACCTGATCCAGACCTGAGACACAATCAGACCTGATCCAGACCCGAGACACAGTCAGACCTGAGACACAGTCAGACCTGATCCAGACCTGAGACACAATCAGACCCGAGACACAGTCAGACCCGAGACACAGTCAGACCTGATCCAGACCTGAGACACAATCAGACCTGAGACACAGTCAGACCTGAGACACAGTCAGACCTGAGACACAGTCAGACCTGATCCAGACCTGAGACACAGTCAGACCCGAGACACAGTCAGACCTGAGACACAGTCAGACCTGATCCAGACTTGAGACACAGTCAGACCCGAGACACAGTCAGACCTGAGACACAGTTTGACCTGAGACACAGTGAGACCTGAGACACAGTGAGACCTGATCCAGACCTGAGACACAGTCAGACCCGAGACACAGTCAGACCTGATCCAGACCTGAGACACAGTCAGACCTGATCCAGACCTGAGACACAGTCAGACCCGAGACACAGTCAGACCTGAGACACAGTCAGACCTGATCCAGACCTGAGACACAGTCAGACCTGATCCAGACCTGAGACACAGTCAGACCTGAGACACAGTCAGACCTGATCCAGACCTGAGACACAGTCAGACCTGAGACACAGTCTTCAGACCTGATCCAGACCGAGACACAGTCAGACCTGAGACACAGCGCAAGCTCAGCCTCTCGTATTTTAGTCCCCTGGTGAATCTAGGATCATCTATCACTCCCAGTGTGTAATGTTATATAAGTGGATTCTACATGTCCAGGTGAGTGACCTCATACACATTCCCAGGCTCCAGGAGATATCTGACTGCGACATACGCTATTGACATCATTCATGTAGCTCCTCAGAAGCCATAGAGAAGAAAATCTGTTTACACAGGATGAGGAGGAGTCAGCTCCTCGTGGCCAAGTATCAACCTGCAGTTCCTCTAATGACCACTAGAGTCTGGCGCCAACAGTGAGTCAGTCCCCATAGACTCCCATGTTAAAATGTCCAACTTTACAGCAGAAATAAACATGTTGACAGCCTGGTACAAAAACTGTTTTGGTCTCTAGAGCTAATTTTTCTTTGACCATGTTTGGATTAGCTGAAAGTTAGGGGCGGGGTCAGACACTGCCAAGATGGCGACGGTGGAGCAGCTCACTCTGAGCTTCAGAAACCTGTGGGTGACGTCACAGAGGCGACGTCCATCCTTACTGACAGGTCTATCAATAACACGCTGATAAGACATCACAGTGATAGGGAGACCTAAGGACTGTCAGTGACTCTGGATCTTTTCAGGAGGTGTGATCCTCTGGAGTCTGAGTGGACCAGCCTCTTATCTCACATACCAAACATTCTCAGTCTGCCGTCTTCAGGCGCCAGACAGAAAACTCTCAGGAGAAGACAGAGTTTAGTCCTTAACTCCACAGACCAGGTTCTCTGATGAACCAGTTTGGTTGTTTCAGTTCAGTATAAACCCAGACCCAGCTGAAAGTGACATCCCGTCCAGTCTGCTCCTGGTGATATCTAATCTCTTTTTTATTCCTAGTAATAAACAGTAAAGACACCAGGAAGCTTCAAATGAAATCCTCATCAGAACAGCAGCAGCACATCTGAGTGGCGACCTTGGACGACTGCAGCTGGTTTATGACTTCACTAAGTCAACAGTCTGTTTAATATAGTGACTGGATAGGTGAGTAAAGGTGTGAGGCAGGATTTCAATTTCTCTTTTTTCATCCCTCACAATATTACTGCTACGTTCACAGATCAACACCAACGTCTCTGAGAAGTACGGGATCAGATCAGGGTCCAAAGGTTTCGAGCTCAAAGTGATCGTCACTAATAACAGGTAGGGACAGGTAGACCACATCCCAGACAGGCTGAGACAGGACAGACCAGGAGCTGCTCATGTGTCTGCCAGGAAGGAAAACATTCAATATCTGAAAGTTACACCGACATCGATCTGTACGCAGTCACTGTTTCTCTGTCCCGAGACGAGAAACCAGAGTCCACGGTCTATCTATAGGACCTGCAGCTGGACCTGAAGGAGCAACATCAGAACTGAGACAGGTCTGAGGACCAGGAGGCTGAGGACAGGGGACATGGACACCGAGACAAACACACAGAGACATGGACCATATCTTCCAAAAAGCTGCATTAAATGTAAAGCTTGTAAAAGGAAAGAAACACCACTACCGAAACAAGAGACAAAAACCTTCTAAAAGAAATGGTTTGACAGTGAATGTAAAGAAATGAGAAAACACTGAGGACAGCTGTCAAATCTAAGACACAGACACCAACACAAGCCAACATTATGACATGAGTACTTTGAAACTGTAGAGCAGCACAAACAGACCACTCCACCACACCAACCAACACTGCAGGAGACTGAAGACAGGAGACCAGGGTCAGTTCTGGGACATGCTCAACAGTTTAGAAACTACAAAGCCACAACAATTAGCAATACAAGATGGAGACATGTGGGAAAACTATTTTAAAGACCTCTACAAAAGTATCCCACCTGAAGACCTGAACCTGAATCAAACTGAATTAAAACAAAGAATCAGCCATCAAGAATAATCAAAATCCATTAATTACCCAATTACACAAAGAGAGTTAACAGACAAACTAAAAGCTCTAAATCAACAGATTGCATCAGAAAAGAAATGCTGAAGAAAAGCAGCCCTGAGCTACTGAGTGCTGGCTGCTCTCCTCATGTCTGGCCCAGGGACTGATCACCCCAATCTATAAACATGGAAATAAATCAGACCCCAATCACTACAGAGGGATCTGTGTATGATGTATATGTTTCATGATTTACATCTAAAATGATCAGTGTGACATTGGAAAGGAACTGTGATGAAGCTAGCTGTTAGCTGCTCTGAGACTGAGCTATATTTCACTATCAAACAGACAAGATCATGGAGCCAGTCAATTAAAAGAAAATCAAATAAACCTCCGACATAACGAACACAACAGAAAACTGATGAAGGAAGTTTATAATTAAAACTCTGAGTCTGACAAAGTCTGAGAAACACTGATCAGGTCAGAACTGTGGTGCAGTGGAGTCACCACAAAACAAACTACAGCTCGTTATCCTGCAGATATTGTCTTTATGAGCTCATGGAAGTAACACAGAGACGCTCCAGATGAGACAAGAAGTGGCAGAGACGCTCATGTTGTGTCTCGCTTAGTTCAACATCCTGACCAATCACTGTCACGTTCAGGGACCATGTGACCAGATACTGGAGGAGGTTCTGAGCTCTAACAGACGTCCCAGTGGATCCACGATGAGACAGAGAGAGTTAAACACCCTCACAACAACAGGGACACTGGGAAGAGATGATGCTGCTGACTTTTAAAACTAACTTCTCTTCAACTGCATTGTGATGGAGGCAGGTAGAAGCTGGACAAAAGTAAAGGGACAGTGACGGAGCAGAAGTTTTCATGTGAATCAGGTGGGACTGAAACAGCTTCATCTGATCTGAGGTGATGAAGCAGCAGCTGGAGACATCTGTCAAACTTTAATTTAACTCCCAGCCTCCCTCCTCCCAAACAGAGAGGAGAACATTACCATCACAACCTCTGTCAGACCTGCCCCCCCTGCTCCGCCCTCCCCACCGGTGACTGGTGTAGAGGCAACAAGGCAGGAGTGAGGGAGGATGGGTGTAACAGAGTCACAGAGATTTTCAGGCTCAGCTCTCAGCCCGGGGGGGTGTGCCCCTCCGTCAGAGGAAATCTATTTAAAGGCGTGAGACTTCTCACTATCCGCCTGTCTCCAACAGAGACAGACATGATGTTAGCTGTGTAGTAGTGGAGCAGTAGGACACTCTGAAGGACAAATCAAGCTCCTTCATGTTGTATCAGACACATGAGGCTGCTGAAGGAAATCATCCTCTGAAGGTCAGAAACAGATCACATGATGTTTCTGTTGTAAACACACAGGAGTCTCATTATGGAACAAAGACACTGGACATGATGACATCATGACATCACACTAAACGCTGCTCAGCATTTATACTTTTGTATTAACATAAATCTCTTTGATAATTTTCTATCAACCATCATTAATGATTTAATAATCACCAATCACATGTGGGCCTATGTTCTAATGAAAAACGGTTACCATGTCAACACACTCACAACAACAACACTAAGACTGCTGCCACGCTAGCAGCTCCACGAGGCTGTGCTACATGCTAACATTAGCATGTTAACATTCTGATTTCAGTAGGTATGATGTGTTAGCATGCTAAGGTTAGCTAATTAGGACTAAACAGAATGCAGCTGAGGCTGATGGGGAAAACGAGCCCACAGGTTGTCTGTGCAGCAGGTTATTATGACATCACAGTTAGGTTTTGTTGCTAGGCGACACCTATGATGACAGGAGCAGCGGGGAAAGTGTCGGTGACGTAGCATAAAGAGAGACAGAGTCCACGTCAGGAGGAGGAGGTGGATGGATGAATGTGACACAGAACCGTGTGTTCGATTTCCATGTTGTTTCTATTGTCCATGACCGTTCGTTGTTATTATTGTAACCGTGACAACAGAGATCGTCTGATGTTGAAGAACTACTTATTTTAACCCAAATCACCATCTTTTCCTAAACCTAACCAAGCCATGACCGTTTCTATAGTAACCATGGCAACAATGGTCTGATATGCTGCTGTCTGAAATGTTTTTTTCGTAATCACAGATCATCTACATCAACAGGACAAGTAAAACAGCTGATCAGCCGTCAGCAGGACATCTATCTCCACCCTCCACTACTCTTCAGTACCTGCAGGAAGAAATGATCGTGTTGTGATCTGACATCACTGTGGTGAAGGTTTGCTCAGATTGACTCACACAAACCAGCTGGTTGGGTTAAACTGACTCCTTTTAAAGGTTGGGCTCTTCATCGCCATGGTAACAATAGTAACTCAGTGGTTGAGGTTATGTAATCCTCATTTTCATGGTTGAAGAGAATCAGTGTTGACTCTTGGAAACAGGAAACAAACAACAGTCTCCCACGTTAAAGTTGTTGACCCATCGACCCGCCCTGACCTCCTCCTTCTGAGGAGCCTGCTGCTCCAGAACAACATCACTCCTCTTCCTCCTCTGTCATAAAGACTGAACAGGCTTCTGCTGAAACATCCACTGAAACAGCTGATGCTCTGTTCCTTCAGGACGACAGTGTCCTGACAGAGACGACCTCACTGAGGTTTAAAGCCTCCTCCTCACTCATTCAGACCAGAGGAAAAACATTGTGTCCAGATACATTCTCCATTAACTGATTATCATTTATTATCAGAATTGATCCTCAGCAGCCACTGTGATGTCAAATGAAAACCTGCTGCTACCTAACGTCACCAGCCTGACGTTATTAAATTGTTCTGATGCATCAGTGGATTGTTTTACTTTTGCAGGCAGTCGAGGTGGAGCCGGTTTTAAATGTGAAACCATGGGGGGAGGGGGCACTGCAGCACCGGTAGATCTACTGAATATAAACATGTTGATGTTGATGCAAAAATATGGTTTGATATTGATTTCTCTCTTTTCCATTAATTTCCTGAAGTTTACTTCCTTTTAATCTTTGGTCTGTTTCAGTTTTTATCTAAATGTAAATACAGATCGAATGTTAATAAATGATTCTGTTGACAGCATTAGAAAGTCCTCTTTGGGGGGGGGGGCCTCTAACACGTGCTCATCATGGACTTCACATGGGCGTGGTCAACATGTCCCCACGCCAACACAGAAGGAACTACGAGACGTAAACATATATTATTATTATTGTTATTATTATTATTGATAAACCTGATGGTTTCACCTCCAACAAATGACTCTTAATGATGTACAGAAACACAAACACACTGATGTCATTGATCAGCAGGGAAAGAAGAATCAGTGCAGACTATTGATCTGTGGAGAGACCTCTCACTTCAGCTGATGACATCATCACAAGCCACCACAGCTCCTGTCTGCTCCCACATGATGTCATGGCTATGTGGAGACAACACTGCTGTTAGCAGAGTTAACGGCTCCCACACCTTCAGGTCATCCTGCTTCACCTCATATTTATCATCCTCAGAAACTGGAGGGAAAATGTTTTACAATAACAATTCTCATTGGTCCTTAGAGTGGTTCAAAAGAACCCCAAGTTTAGATCCAGTACAGAACCTGGATCTCTTTAGTAGCTGAAGTTACAAATAATCAATACCCAATGATCTGTGATTGTCAGTCTGTTCCTGACTTGCAGCTCTGAAACGCTGCACAAACACCTTAAGTTAAGATTTTCTTAAAATAAAATACAACATAAAAATAAAATAAAACAGAAATAATAAAACCTGTTGCAAAAAACACCCTTAAGTCTTCTCCCTAAGGATTCCTTAATATATTCACTTAAGTATTTAAGGTTTCTCCTGATCTCAGTCTGATACTTAAGGAAACACTTCAAGTCATTAAACTGTAAAAGACCTTAGAGACCGAACTAAAGAGAAACCTTCAGGTTCCTCTGATCGTCTCTGAACTCAACATGTCTGAGTTCATGGTGAGAGATGAAGAGGAGGAACGTCCCAACAAGAGTTTGAACCTGATGGAGCCTCAACCAGAGGAATGGATTTATTGATTTTACTCTATAGATTTGATCAGCAGTTATTGATGATTTGATCACTCCACTTTCCTTCTTCTGTGAGACGATACAGGTGAGATGTTCACCACCGTCACAAGCGCTACTGCCAGCAAACAAACGGTCTCCATGGAAACTGTAGAATTTTATCGCTGTAAAATCTCTTTCACTGCTGTAAAAACCTTAATAGAGAAATTCAACTTTAAGTGTCAGACTTTAGAAAACTTGAGGTGTTTTGTGCAAATGGTTCCTGATTCACAACCATCTACCTGAACGTGACGACGATGTTTCACTGGGGGGAAAATGAAACAATCAGCTTTCTCACAGAAGTCAAGTTTCTTTCTTTGACAGAGTACAGACGCCATCTTACAGAGAGCTCGTTACCTAGACAACAGCACAAAGGTTCATTTTAGCAGACTGAATATTAATTATCTACATCAGTTTAACTAACAAGAAGACCGTCTATAACTGAAGAGCATGACAGCTACCTAAGATCTTTGACAGTGAGAGTGTCATGAATATTTTCTCAGAACCAAACCAGGATTAACCAGGGTTCTGTATATATATATATACTGTATCTTATTGATCTCATCAGATTTTTGTAATATAAGAACAAAAAGAAAATGTGGACAGAAAACTTTTCTGCTGAAAAACAAATCATAATAATAAAGATAATAAAATAAAATGAAATAAAGATAGAAATATATTGTTGCTCGGCACGTCACAGGTCCAAGAGCTTTCACTCAACAAGCAGTTGTTCATCTGCTGATCCCCACAGACACTGAGGCAGCAGGAGTCTGAACAGGTCAGCTACATGTGCTGCTGAGTCGATGCTTGAACTTTTATCGACATGATGCAACCTCATGTCACCATGGTAACCAGAGACCACCTGAGGGACAATGACTCAGGAGCGGAACAGGTGACCACTGCAGACCGACGACTCGTCAAAGTGCCGGACAGACTCCAGAGAGAGCAGCAGCTCTTCTCTTTGTCCGTCTCAGCTCAGTGAGTTCAAAGGTAGAGACGCCTCGGGCTCACAGCCTCCTCCACAGCGACCTATTTCCCACAGAGCCCCACGCCTCCCATTTTCACTGATGGATGCTTTCAGACATCTTTCCCTCCTCCCCTCACTGTTTCTTACCACACAGAGGAGGACAGAGAGTGTGTGTGTGTGTGTGTGTGTGTGTGTGTGTGTGTGTGTGTCACAGACGTGTTTATACTCTCGACCTTTGTAGCATCATTTGACAAATGGGGCGATGAGAGGAGGAAGAGGAGGACGAGGAAGAGGAGGAGAAGGAGGAGGAAGAAGAGGAAGCGGAGAAGGAGGAGGAAAAGGAGTAGGAAGAGGAAGAGAAGGAAGAGGAGGAGGAGGAGACATGAGTAATGGTGGTCAGCAGGGGACAGGGTCAGAGCTGTGTCCTGATGCATGATGGGAGATGGATGAGAGTGAGGAGGTCGTACACTGTTCGATCCCGACTCAGAGTGGGAGCAGGTTACAGGGAGCGAGGAGCGAGGAGCGGCTCCTCTCTGACTGTCACACGTTTGGACGTCACATGTCTAACGTCACCGAACGAGCTACAAAATCAGTACAGTGTTTACATTCATCTGTGCCTGTTTGAATTCAACACAGGACACTAGATCTGAGAGGGAGCTGTCTCTACTGTCTCTACTGTCTTCGACATCTCCACTGTCTTCTATGTGTCTACTGTCTCTACTGTCTTCTACGTCTCTACTGTCTTCTACTGTCTCTACTGTCTTCTACTGTCTTCTATGTGTCTACTGTCTCTACTGTCTTCTATGTGTCTACTGTCTTCTACTGTCTTCTATGTGTCTACTGTCTCTACTGTCTTCTATGTGTCTACTGTCTTCTACTGTCTCTACTGTCTTCTACTGTCTTCTACGTCTCTACTGTCTTCTATGTGTCTACTGTCTTCTACTGTCTCTACTGTCTTCTACTGTCTTCTACTGTCTCTACTGTCTTCTACGTCTCTGCTGTCTCTACTGTCTTCGATGTCTCTACTGTCTTCTTTGTGTCTGTTGTCTTCGATGTCTCCACTGTCTCTACTGTCTTCTACTGTCTCTACTGTCTTCGACGTCTCCACTGTCAGCTCATGAATTATAAATAACACTGAAACATCCCTGATTCCTTCCTCAGCTGGACAACAACCCAGAAATAAAACCAGGAGAACCAGGAGTCCTGCAACAGATGGTGTGGTCCCCACAGAGTCCTGACCTCAACATCATGGAGTCAGTCCAGGATCACATGAACCCACTGCGACACTGAGACAGAGACACAGAGACACTGAGACACAGAAACTGAGACAGAGACACTGAGACAGAGACACAGACACTGAGACAGAGACACTGAGACAGAGACACTGAGACACAGAAACTGAGACACAGAAACTGAGACAGAGACACTGAGACATAGACACTGAGACAGAGACACAGAGACAGAGACACAGACACTGAGACACAGAAACTGAGACACTGAGACAGAGACACAGAAACTGAGACAGAGACACTGAGACAGAGACACAGACACTGAGACAGAGACACAGAAACTGAGACAGAGACACAGAAACTGAGACAGAGACACTGAGACAGAGACACTGAGACACAGAAACTGAGACACAGAAACTGAGACAGAGACACTGGGACAGAGACACAGACACTGGAACAGAGTGTGTGAGTGTTTGTGTGTGTGTCACAGACGTGTTTATACTCTCGACCTTTATAGCGTCATTGTGTGTGTGTGTGTTTTTGTGTGTGTGTGCGTGTGTGTTTTTGTGTGTGTGTGTGTGCGTGTGTGTTTTTGTGTGTGTGTGCGTGTGTGTGTGTTGTTCCAGACGTCCTCCTGTCACTGTTCCAGCTCTAAATGGACAGACTTTTCATTTGCTCCAGAAGAAAAAAACACGTAAATCAGATTAAACTTCTCTTCTAATCTCCATCAGCGGAATCCCCCCCCCCCCCCGTGAAGGGCAGAACCAGCAGAGCCCAGAGCAGCTGATACCATCACCTGTCCTCTGGCTCTGTGTGTCCCAGATCTTAAGAATGTATAGATCACTGTGATGTATTGTATTCTCTGATGGATTCAACTAATATTTCATCTTATAAACTTTATTGATCTCTGGGTGTCTGGTCGATGTTTCCTGTTCCATTTGGATTAAATACTGTGCACATATAAAACACACAGCTGAATCTCTTCACGTCACAATAAACAGCTGTTCACTGATGCTGTCCGACTGTTTCCAGGTGAGCCACCTGTACAATCTGTTGCTGAACCAGGATCCTTCAGCTCAGTCCTGAATGGACCAGGTTCACATGAGCACTGTCATGATACGAGGTCAATGACTCATGCACCTGCAGCAGTATGTGTGATACTGATCCAGTCATAACTCAGAACTCTGAGTCAAGCTACAGGATGCAGGTTACAGATTCATCATGACAGTCTTGATCAGGGATGACCTTTGACCTGATGGTGGCGTTACATGAGGTCAAAGTCATACAGTCATCCTCCGAGGACCTGGACCATCAGACTGTCTTATGAACAGACTGAGCAGCGACGCCATCTTTAACCCACATCACTAACAGATCAACAACACAAATTAAAACATAATAATCAATAATCCAGCTTTAGGTACCAGCAGGTCTCCAAACTGAACTACAGAACATCTTGTTCTTAACTGCTCCACCACTGTGACTAACGTTCAGGCTCCGCTCACACTGATGCGTTTTCATTTTAAAACTAATACGATCTCCATCCACACTAACACACCTGAAAACACACATCACATGACCATCACCTACACTGAACATGTGCGAGCCGGTGTAAACAGGAAGTAGATTGTCTCTTCTGCAGTAAATCCTCTGAAGGAGGAACAGCAGAGACAGTTGTAGCATTAAAACAGAGAGTGTAAGTGAACAACAGCTGCTAGCAAAGACAACAAGGTCAGTAACTCTGTCATTCATTATCATGTTGTATTCACCACTGGTAGTCCAGGCTGATGACGGTACCCGTTTTTTGGTGATATCGAAGGAACCAAAATTGAGAGGTGGATTTTAGACCCGCAAAAGCCCATTTGTAAACGGTGCCTTCGCAATTTCCGAACCACAGTTTAAATGCTGGGCAATAAAAAGTTTACTGCTTATATTTTAGCAAAGTATTGTTTACTTTAAATACTTGAAGGCGACATGCCACTGTTCTGTTTTGCAGTGTCAAAAGTTGTTTCATTTTATTGTTATATCTATTATATGTCCATATTTTTATGTCTCAGAGTATTTAAATGCTTGTTTATTTTAAATTCTTGAAGGCTACATGCCACTGTTCTTTGTTTTTTATTCGTATTTTTCAATAAAGGAGTGAAAGAGAATTTATTGTGTTTTGCTTTTTTTACTGTGGTATCGAGAATCGTGGCGTTTCACTGGTATTGGTATCGACTACTAAATTTCTGGTATGGTGACTTCCCTATTTGGATCTAACAGCCTGTAAAACGCCTGCAACACCTTTCCAACAATAGACAGCTATGATTGGACAAACTTCAGACTGATGTTTCGACCCTCAGAACAACGTGTTTATGATTCAGGAAAGATGATGATCAAGGTTAAAAGACACCAACAGTGTTGACTATCACACAGGATGTGAAGACTAGTCTCTGATGCCCCCCCCCCCCTCCAGGTTTTCTGCTGCTATAACATCATATACTCCTGTGAGAGAAACAGAGACTGTAGCTGCCCAGTATGAAAAAGAAGAAACAGCATTGAGTCAGGGACACTATAGATACCACACACCATATAACACTATACACTATATATACTGTACATGTTGTAATAAACATCACACACACACCAGGTCCTGTGAGTGTGTGTGATGTCTGTAAACACAACAGCAGGCCAACACATATGCTGGTTCGTTCACCTCCCACTGAGCAACAAACACTCGCTAATGTGCAGCTCTATATCCGACCCTCCTCCCACTCTGCTGCACATCCTCACCCCTCCTCCCTCTCCTCCCTCTCCTCCCCCTCCTCACTCCATCCTTTACAAGTTACAAACTACAGCTTAACACAGAAACACACACACAGACTGACTGACAAAGCCGCAACAACAACAACAACAACAACAACAACAACAGGGAGTCATGCTGAAGATGATATGATGATCCCCCCCCCCCCGAGCTGAGGACCAGGCTCTCTCTTTTCTGGTCCTTCATCAGGATGCTGCAGTGAGAACAGTCCCACGACAGCCACAGGAAACAGGCTGACAGGTAGAGCTGCTGAGTGGAGAGCATGCATATGAATCATGAGGCTCAAAGCTCCACAAACAAGATGCACCATAACAACACAATACAACAACAACAACAACAACAACAACAACAACAACAACGATGACAACAACGATGCCTGATGACACTGGACCTTCAACACAACCAAACACAAACCAGGCAGCTAATCAGTCTCATCAATTATCCCTAAACAAGTCTCAATATAAATCTACAGCAATAACAAAAAGCTGTTAGTTGTTTTTTCACACTGTAGTAGTAAATGCCGTCATGTCATGTTATTACTACTATGGAATTATTTATTTTTAACTTTATTTTTAATATTGCGTTACTGGACACTTGAATTTCCCCTAGAAGATGAATAAAGTATCTATATTATATTATATTATATTATGTTACATTATTTTATATTATATTATGTTATATTATTTAATATTATGTTATTTTATGTTATATTATGCTGTTATATTATTTTGTTATGTTATATTATATAATGTTATATTATATTGTTATATTATGTTATGTTATATTATTTTATGTTATGTTATATTATATTATGTTATTTTATGTTATATTATATTATGTTATTTTATGTTATATTATATTATATTATATTATGTTATATTATGTTATGTTATATTCTTTTATGTTATGTTTTTCTTTGTCTTTGTTCACCAAAAAGAAAATCTCATCAACTATTCAAGTTATTTAATGACAGAGTCTAAAGAAACTGGAAACATAAGAGCCTGTTTTATATCTTCATAAATGATATTAATTATTATTAAAATTATTATCTTTGACTTATTGCTCTGGAAACTCATCATGAGCATTTCTTTCAAACATTTTACACAATAATCAATATTTACATTTGTCATAGCTACATATTGATGAGGAAACAGACACTGACCACCATCACACTGCTGCTGGTTAGACTCTGATAGTGAACCTTTGTAGCATGTCGTTCATTCTCTCTACTGTCACTTTCTCTCTCTCCCACACACACACACACACACACACACACACACACACACACACACACACACACACACACACACACACACACACACACACACACACACACACACACACACAGTTGGTTTACAAATGATCCACAGCAATCAGCACTAATATGTAAAAATGTGAAATGATTCTGGGCCGAGCTCTGAGAGCTGAGGGTGGTCGGTCTGATTCCTTCTCTGCCACCATGAGAACAACCTTGGCAAAAGAGCACACACACACACACACACACACACACACACACACACACACACACACACACACACACATAAGACACAGCGCTGTGGACGGCGAAGCCATTTCTGCATGACTAGAAAACCGTGCAGCCAGCCCACCCAAACAGCCAACACACCAACACACCACCTTCCCTGACAGCGGGTGTCAGCTGACCGGCTGGCATGACTCTCACACACACACACACTCACACACACTCACACTCACTCACACTCACTCACACTCACTCACACTCACTCACACACACACACACACACACACACACACACACACACACACACACACACACACACACACACACACACACACACACACATATACACTCTGTAATGTAACCCTGGATAACACAGTAACCTCCTGACAGTGTGTGAGGTCACACAGGGAAGTTGATGATCCAACACTCTGAACGTGATGAAACGTGGAGACCTGCATCGACTCACTTACCTGTGGTGGAGTGCAGACTCTCCAAGCTCCAATAGCGAGACAGGACCCCCCTCAAAGTGCCGCCTAAGCTGCCTCCTCCTCCGCCTCCACCCATACATCCACCCACCCCGAGACCTCCATCCACCATGCTGTCCACCCCTCCGCCTGTCGGGCTCCCTCCGTCTGAGTCAGAGCCCGGCGATAGCCCCGAGCTGCCGCTGCTGCCACAGCTCCCCCCGGGTAGTGGCACGCCCCCCTCCGAGCCCTGCTGTGTCCGCATCCCAATCCGGACGCACGGCAACAATGGGGGGAGGTGGAAGTGGACAGTGAAGAAGTGAGTGGAGAGGAAGAGGAGGTGAACGGCTGAGCAGGTGGTTTATTCCTCCGGCAGGGAGAGAGCGCAGAGGAGGAGGAAGAGGAGCAGCAGCAGGAGGAGGAGGAGGAGGAGGAGGTGGCCTCCTGGCTGATATCTGCTGCACTATTCGCTGAGGTAAGCTTCAGCTGTCAACTTGCTGCTTCCTCCTCCCATGAACATAACCGGAGAGCTGGAACAGAGCTGCTCTCCTCCCTCCTCCCTCTCTGCTCCTCTGGCTCTCTCTACACATTTGCACACTGCTTCATTTCCTCACATTAACTCACACAGTCAATTCCTCTCTCTCTCTCTCTCTCTCTCTCTCTCTCTCTCTTCCTCTCTCTCTCTCTCTCTCTCTCTCTCTCTCTCTCTGGGCTGACATCAGTGGGGGACCTGTAGGGGGGTTTCTGCAGCTCGACCACGTCGTTTGCCTGCCAGCGACAGAGTGGACAGCTCACTAATGGTGCAGGATCCATTAAGGCGGAGACTGGAGGAATCAGCCCTTCCTTCCCCCTCTGTCCACCCCCCCACCCCGCTGTACACACACACACACACACACACACACACACACACACACACACACACACACACACACACACACACACACACACACACACACTCTGTTGGTTTACAAATGATCCACAGTGAGTCACTGTACAGAGTCTGACTGTAATGACTGAGCTCCACTATATTGTTATGGAGATGCAACATGACTATTACACATATATATAAATAATGATGGTCTAAGGTGGATGTTAGAGTCAGTCATGTGCAGCAGAAAGGATTCAGGATACACAGCCTGCACCATAACAGCAGAATACAACCTGAATATCATAAAGGAGGGTGATGCTGAAGGAGATCTGATTTTCTATGAATATGTAGTTCTGATATCTGATATTAAATATTGAAAATAATGCAAACTCTATCTGACATCTGACCACACTGAGCAGTGACATTTGTATTCTTAAATGTTTGGTTTAGAAAATGTCAGGAAACAATAAAAATCACAGTTTCACGAGCCTGAGGCCACGTCTTCAAACACTCCCACACTGTATCATCAGAGAAGATGGACCCAGCAGATTATCGTTATTTCTGCTGATCAATTACTAACTAAATTGACCTCTGACATTAACAGGAGATGGAATTATTGAAACATTAAAAATGAAGCATCACTTTGTAGAAACAGCGTCTCACTCTGTCTGTGACAACATCTTCTGTTTCCACCTGAATGACTAAGTTCTCATGAAAACTTTGAATCCCATTTTGACTTGAATGTGTTTCCTGTTGTTAAATCTGTCACAGTGAGCACACACACGCACGCACGCACACACACATGTACACACACACACACACACACACACACACACACACACACACACACACACGCACGCACACACGTACACGCACGCACGCACACACACACGCACACACACACATCCACTGAAGGAGTGTGTTCATTACATACATTTAACCTCTCTCTATGCAGCTGTAGTTATATATCTAATATACAGTCTCAGGCCGGTGTTGCCATGGCGCTGTGTCACCTGAGGTGGACAGGTCCTGACTCTACAGGTGACTTTGTGACTGTTTCAGGGATTCAGTCTAATGAAACCACCTTAAAGGAGATTAGAGGAGATGTACAGCAGCACTGTACAGATCAACCTGCTCAGCTGGGATTCGATTGATAATACACAGCGTTGTGTAAAAAGATTACAGAGCTTTAATGTGTGTGTCCGTCACACACTCAGTCACAAACTCGGTCACAAACTCGGTCACTCACAAAACTGCATGTGTCTTATGATTCAGCTCACAATTCAATTCAGTCCAGTCAATCTGATTATACTGAAGAAACTGCAGCAGGAGCATGGCAACACAGCAGGAGTCAGACTGAGAGAGTGTGTATAGGACTGTTCCTGACACACAATGCAACTACAACACAACACCTACAACACAGCACCTACAACACAACAGCCACAACTACAACACAACACTACACAACACCTACAACACAACACCCACAACTACAACACAACATAACACAACACTACACAACACCTACAACACAACTACAACACAACAACTACAACACCTACAACACAACAGCCACAACTACAACACAACATTACACAACACCTACAACACCCACAACTACAACACAACATAACACAACACTACACAACACCTACAACACAACTACAACACAACAACTACAACACCTACAACACAACAGCCACAACTACAACACAACATTACACAACACCTACAACACCCACAACTACAACACAACATAACACAACACTACACAACACCAACAACACAGCACCTACAACACAACACCCACAACTACAACACAACATTACACAACACCTACAACACAACACCCACAACTACAACACAACATAACACAACACTACACAACACCTACAACACAACTACAACACAACTACAACACAACAACTACAACACCAACAACACAACAGCCACAACTACAACACAACAACTACAACACCAACAACACAACACCAACAACACAACACCCACAACTACAACACAACATAACACAACACTACAACACAACACCTACAACACAACACCTACAACACAGCACCTACAACACAATACCTACAACACAACACCCACAACTACAACACAACATAACACAACACTACACAACACCTACAACACAACACCTACAACACAACAACTACAACACAACACCTACAACACAGCACCTACAACACAACACCTACAACACAACACCCACAACTACAACACAACACGTACAACATGACATAACACAACACTACACAACATCTACAACACAGCAACTACAACACAACACCTACAATACAACTACAACACAACACCTACAACACAACATAACACAACACTACACCTACAACACAACTACAACATAACACCATCCAACACAACAACTACAACACAACACTACAACAAAAGATAACACAACACTACACAACACCTACAACACAACACTACAACACAACACTACACAACACCTACAACACAACTACAACACAACACTACACAACACCTACAACAAACACAACACAACACTACAACACAACATAACACAACACTACACAACACCTACAACAAACACAACTACAACACAACAACTACAACACAACAACTACAACATAACACTACAACACAACACTACACAACACCTACAACAAACACAACTACAACACAACAACTACAACACAACAACTACAACATAACACTACAACACAACACAACACCTACAACAAACACAACTACAACACAACAACTACAACACTACAACACAACATAACACAACACTACACAACACCTACAACAAACACAACTACAACACAACAACTACAACACAATATAACACAACACTACACAACACCTACAACAAACACAACTACAACACAATGCTACAACACACTTTCTCAGTACAACACCTGACCATTCAACACCTGAACACACTACAGTCTTCTACTTGACCATTAACACGTCTCTGAACAAAATGAACATTAAAACCGTCATGAAGATCATGCATCAGTGTTAGCTAGGTTTTCCTAATAAACTGACAACTTGTTGATGTAACAGCCAGATACAGTATGTACCTAACCACAGCTCCTCCTGAGAGTTACACACATCAACTAGTGACAAATAACATCAGTCACAAAAAGAAACAACACTTCATCATGATCTTTTTAAATTATAAAAACGTGTATAAATATGTTCAAGAATGTTTTCAGTCAGGAAAGAAGCATTTTCAGTTGGGTGTGTTTTCACGGTCGGACACAGAAGTCATTAGCAACCAAACTGTGTCTACTGCAGGTTTTTTTTTAATGGAGACAAATAATATGCAAAACCTGCCTCTTAATAAGATCTAATTTTCTTTAAACAAGTGTATAAACCCGTCAGTGGGATGAGATTCAGACTGTTAGTAACACACTGCAGCTGGTTTCAAGAAATGCATTTGATCAAATTTTATTTTTCTTGATTCTTGTGCAGCTTTCTGCTTTTTACTGTTTTAAAATACTCCACACACTGAGCTGAAGTGGAAGGTTGAAGTAATCTGATTACACTGAAAAGTCAAACTGGAGGATGGACTACAGGAGACAAACTGTTGGTTCAGGTTCTCTGTCTTTCTACATGTGAACATTATTTCTAATATGAACACAGAGGCTGCAGAAAATAAAGCAAAGTGTTTTCACTTTATCATTATTGATTATTGAGTGAAGACTGAAGGGCAACATGTAGGGATGGGTACCGAGCCCCAGTATTGAACAGGCCCCGGGGCTACATTATTCAAGACCGCAGTATCAATAAGATCCGACCTTAACGGTTCTGCTATCGGTACTGGAGCAGATAAACGTTATCTTGCACATTTATTTCACCAGCTCCATCAAATATCCATCTATGTATGTATATTATAGCATAGGATAGGAGTATATAGTACCATTAAAGTACCGGATCGATAAGCAGTATAAGAGTAGTAGTACTGTTAAAATCTTAATGATACCCATCTCTAGCAACACGGCAGTTTGTCCATTTAAAATGAAATCCACTACACAATGAAGTGTGTCGTAAAAATTGAAGGGATGTGTATGAGAACATTTGTTTTCTTGTTGATTAAGAAATCATAGAGAAATATGTTTATATTAAGAAAGGTATCAATATCGTTTTGGTGTGTCATATGACCTACAGAACAGACGTGTTTCAAGGGGACAGGCTTTCTCCTGTCTGTCAAATTAAAAAAAACTACAGTGTCTCTGAATAACCTGAGAATAATCTCATACTAATCTAATATTAATCTGGTATCTGACAATAATCTGATATTAATCTGATAATAATCTGATATTGATCTGATAATAATCCGATAATAATCTGATGTCCTGTTAGTATCTGTTGGTTGAGTCTCTGAGCTCAGAGTTTCAGTGAGAACTTGCTGCAGCCTGCAGGCTGAATGAGGAACTACAGTCGTTCTGGCTACAGATCAAACAGTTGGTCTCTCAGTGAATTATCAGTCTGCTCCGTCACAGAATGATCATAGACATGCAGCAGTTAAAGTAATAAAACCCCTCAGTGGCCCCTCAGGACAAAACACATACATAAGGGAATGAAAAACAAATTAAAAAAGACAACAACTATGAAACTACAACAAGAAGTTGTGCAGGACGCAGGAGGAGAAGCAACATCACAGATACTGTGTTTGTCCATCAGGTTCATGTACCTGATCTAACCCTGTATCAAAGAGTCTAGACCTGCTCTGTATGAAACATTACCTCTGTCATTATGAATAATGAACTGAAATAAGATATTTTTTTCTGGCCATTTAGATTAATCAAATAATGCGGACTGAACAGCTCCTGCACACGGACACAGCTGCTGAAGTTCAAACATCAAAACAAGGAAGAAGATAAAACTGCACTGCTGAGAGAGTTCAGCACCACAGCCTGACCCCCCCCCCCCCCCCACACACACACACACACACACACACACACACACAGAGTTTCCGACATGAAGCAGACTGAAGCAGAGGGTACTTACAGGTGTAGGAGATGCGTCTCCTCCAGCCCAGGCAGTCCAGACCGATGGGGGTGCTCTGGGAGAAGCAGTGGGCCTTGAGGGGCATCCCCCTGAATGCCCCGACGGGTCCTGAGGAGACTCCAGCATCAGTCTGTGGGGACAGAGGAGGACCAGGTTCAGTCATCACTGGTCTGTTAATGATGAGCTGGACATGACATCACTTATTGGACACAACTGAGTGATGTGTGAAGAGAAGAACAGATGAGTGGACATGCATGAGTTAAAGGGCAGCAGAGAAAGTAAATGAGGCCATGCATGAAACAGACAGAGACGCAGCTTCATCCAAGAGAAACAGTCACCGCAGAGAAACAGACTGTCCAGAGGAACAGAAGCGAGGCAGAGGAGGAGGAGGAAGATGAAGATCTGAGTTTAGCAGCGTCTTACTTTGTCCACATCTTCAGATATCAGAGTGTTGAGCTGGCCCAGGCTTCCTCTGATGGCTCTGGCCTGTTTACGTTTGTATTTCTTTTGTTCCTCGATCCAGAGGTCGTCCGAACAGTTTCTCCGTCGCTGCCGGTCACTCACGTCTCCGCCCACCTCCGCCCAGCAGCCAGTCCTCAGCCCTCCAACAATCACGGACGCCTTCCCCTCGCCCTCCGCCTCCATCAGCTTTCTAGCTCTGGACAGTCCGGCAGGTCGACCGCTAACCTGTGCTCCCTTTGAGTTCACAGTGAACCAGTTAGTCACAGTCACCTCCCCTCCCTTTAAAGTTATGTTGTTTCTTTTATCCATGACCGTTCAACAACCTTAACCATGTTAATGCCATGACCATTTATTATTGTAACCATGGCAGCAACGACCCTGTGCGCAATAATGTTTATTATTGTAAGTAGGGCTGAACAATATGCAAGAAGTGTGAATGTTATGTCTGGAGAATATGATCTGTAGGCAGCTCCACAACACTGATGGTGCTAACAATGCTAATGCTAACAATGCTCAACAATGAGACACATTTTACCTTCATCACATAAACTGCAGCTGCTGTGATTTGGATATTGCACTTGGTTATATTGAGATTTAGATTATATTTCGATTAATTGTGCAGCTCTAATTGTAACCATGACAACCAAGGTCCGGTATGTCTGCTGTCGTGAGGGCACTACTTCAGGAGACACTCTGGGTCGTATCGGAGGGTTGAACCAACGACCTGTGTTGTTCAGGTTGTTTTAAGGCCATGTGAACGTCAGGTGTCAGGTGTGATTATTACCACTCAGCAGACGTGTGTCAGGTAAGTAAAACAGCTGTTACAGCTGTTTGTGTTAGACTGGACCAACAGAGAAGAACAGGTGACTCTGCTCAGTTACAGTGTCATTCATGGTGTTCTAACTCTGCCTGCTTTACATTCTGCTTGTATCAGGTGGGACACGAGCCACAAGGGGGGGTAGTCCTCAGCTTATCCTGCTCTGGCTCTGTGTCCCAGGACTGGCAGATAGGACGATGGGTAACGCTCTGACTCCACTACTGCTGGAGAAACAGTTGACACTGCAGCCCCCCCCCCCCCACACACAGAGAGGGAGCCATGAAGAAAGAGGGACTTGTTCTCTGTCCCAGACTCTGACACAAACACACACACACACAACAAACACACACACACACAACAAACACACACAACAAACACACACACACACACAGACACACACACACACACACAGTAACACACAACACACATCAACACACACAACAAACACACACACACACACACAACAAACACACACACACACAACAAACACACACACACACAACAACACAGACACACACACACACAGTAACACACAACACACAATCAACACAACACAACACACACACACACACACACAACACACACAACACAACACACACAACAAAACCACACACACACAACACACACACAGACACACACACACACACAGTAAACACACAACACACATCAACACACACACACACACACACACACACAACACAACACACACACACACACACACAACACACACACCAGACACACACCACACACAACAAACACACACAACAAACACACACACAACAACACACACACACACACACAAGAACACACACACACCACACACACAACAGTAACACACAACACACATCAACACACACACAACATACACACACACACACACATACACACACACACAACACACACACACAACCCACACACAGTAACACACAACACACACACAGTAACACACAACACACACACACAAACACACACAGTAACACACAACACACACACACACAAGAAACACACACACACAACACACAACAAACATACACACACACACAACACACACAACCCACACACAGTAACACACAACACACACACAGTAACACACAACACACACACAGTAACACACAACAGAAACACAGTAACACACACAACAACAGAAACACAGTAACACACAACAACACACACATCAACACACACAGTAACACACACAACACAGTAACACAAAACACACATTAACACACAACAACAGAAACACAGTAACACACACACAGTAACACACATTCAGCACACACAGTAATACACAACACAGACACAGTAACACAAAACACACAACACACACAACACATCCTCACTGATCCTGGCTGATCCTGACTGGCTGATCCTGAACAGGGTCAGTTTTATCTATACAGCTTTACAGTGATTGTTGAGTTCAGGAAAAACAATTTTAAAAAACTCTTTTAAAAGAAGAACCGAGTCGAAACATAAGTTTCACTTCGAGTTTTCGGCGGAGTATTAAATGGACAACAAATCACAAATGCTACTGGTGTGAACTGAATGAACATTATTAATCAGAAGTGTTGCATTTTGTTTAGTTGTAAACGTATTATATAATTTTGATGAATATGAAATGATTGATCTGTAATGTTGAGCTGCATGTATCGTATAGTTTATGGATGTTTGTCGTTCTTACCTTGGTTATGACACCTGGTTATGACTTATGTGAATATTATTTAATATTATTTAAACACAATGCTGCAAACAAAAATGCGAGAGTATGGCTTATTGTTATTTTAATCAATTCACCTCTTATTTACTCCAGTACATTCATTTAGTTATATGAATGTACTGGAGTAAATAAGAGGTGAATAACAGCTAAATGAGGAAATGTCGAATTTAAAGAGAGGATGTATTTTATTTTGAAAATGTTTTCTTTTAAAGGTAATCAACTTCCTGTGCAAACCACTCACTGTGTGTTAAAACCAAATGGAGAGTAAAGATAAGTGAAGTGAGATCTGGACAGGAGCTGATCAGAAATCTGATGTTTAACAAAGATTTAATGAGAAACCATCAGAAGTTTGATCCGGTGATCGATTACTGATGAGTTTGTTTTCTTACCTCCAGGTCGCTGCTGAGGCCGATGGCGTACAGGCTGATGTGTGACTGGCTGTCTACTCTGTGCTCGGTTGCGTCCAGGAGGCTGAGGCTGACCCCCAGGGGGCTAGTTGCAGGTTTTAGGGTCTTAGGTCTCTCAGGGGGGTCCGTCAGCCCCTCCACGCTGACCGACTGACCCAGAACAATAGGACTCACAGAACTGGACCTGGAGGAGTGGAGGTAGCGGAAGATTTTGCGTTGAGCTGCAGGTCTGGGGCTGTTGGGTTTGGGGCTCATGGGCCGTAGGGGGGTGTCAGCCACGCCCTCATTGGACACTGGGTGGGGCCGAGTCCAGGAGGGCCAATACTGATGAGTGAGGGGGCTCAAAGGTGACACAGGGCTGGTGTGGTTGGGGGGTCGGGCTGCAGAGTCATCTGAAAACAGAGGGAGTGAGGTGGGGAGACCATTAGGTGAACACTTCCTCCTCTGGCCCTCAGACTTACACCCATGGGGGCTCTCCTTCCCTCCCCCCTGTGGAACTCCTCGTTTGGAGATGGGATCAGTGTGGCGCAGGGTTTGGAGGGAGGATGGTGACCCTGGGCTGCCGAGCCTGTCCAGGACCGGAGAGGACGTGAAGTGTCCCTGCTCATGTCCAGCAGCAGCGCTGCTACAGTCCCCGTCCGGCACTGACAGAGTCCTCTTCAGCAGCTCTGCCTCCTTGGCCTTCCTCAGCCTCCTCCAGGACTGTCTGGCTTTAGCAGAGTCCAGATCAGAGACCTGCTCCTCGTTCTCCTTGTCCATGGAGCGGGACTCGAACAGGCTGGACAGGGACTTGTGAGCTTGAGCAAAGCGCAGGCGAATGTTCAGACTGTCGTTGCTCTTGCTCCTCTTGTAGGTTTGACCGTTGGGTGACTGGACCTGCCTGAGTAGGGGGTTGTCTGGACTTGACCCTCCACTACCCCCCTCACTGCCCCCCTGGCTGACTAGCTGTCGGACGTGGCGGGTGTGGGGGATGGAGGGGAGGAAGCCACAGTCCTCTTCCTCTATCTCATAGCGCACAGAGGAAAAGGCCTGGTGGACAGTCTGGTTGAGGACATCTCCTCTGACAAAAACCTCATCGTCAGAGTTGTCCCTCTGTGGTCCCTGCTCAGACACGAGGCCCTCCCCTCCCCCGTCTGGTGACTCCTGTGGGGCCTCCTCACTCTTGCCACCCTTTGAGCCCTTCGCCTTCCTGAAAGACGGCATCTTAGCGAAGACAGAGAACTTTGAGCCTTTAGTTTTGCTTCTCTTGATCATCTTGTCGAGGGCGGAGTGAGGGTCGTCCAGCTCGTCACAGGTGCTGCTGGCTGAGGTGTAACACACAGCATCGTACGCTACAGTCATAGGTCTGCAGGGCTTCTCAACCCCGCTACGCAGGACAGGTGAGCTCCCCTCAGGCTCCTCCTCCGCAGTGGTTAGAGATTTGTCTCTCTGCTCGGTCTGGTCTGGACCCTCAGGACTCGATCTGACCAGGTCACCAACATCCCTACCTTCCTCAGCAGGCCTCATGATGTCATATCCTGTCTCTGTTCCTGTATGTTCTTCTGTGGTGCCACAGTTATCCAGAGAACGCTCGGCCTCCCAGATCGGCTCCAGACTCCTGACAGGGAGCAACTGGAGGCTGACCCCCCTCACCTCCTGCTGTGGAGCTGACAGACTCACCTGTGTGTGCTCAGCAGGTGGATGTTCCTTCAGTGAGTCAGGAAAGCTGCCTCTTCTTCTTCTTCTTCTGTCCTCTGTAGATTCACCGTCCACCTCTGAACCTAAAGACTTAAGACCTTCATGTCTGTCTGAGTTCAGACACCTGTGCTCTGGATGCTCCGCTGTGTTGTCCTCTAGTTTTTCCCACTCGTCTGCATGAACCAGGTTTAAGTGGAACTGGTTTTCCTGACTGGTCCACCTGGATCTGTGGTCCAGTGAAGACAGTGAGTCTCCCTGCAGCGTCTCTACATCGTCCACAAGGTCAAAGGTCACAGTTATTGATGGATCGACAGGGGGGTGAATTATTCCCTCGTCACCTGTGTAGTTTCTCTGTGCCCCCCTAAAGAAGCAGCCTGAGCCCTCCCCTCTCCGCCCCCCCCCTGTACTGCTCTTGGTGTTATTGTTGGAGTCTGAGAGCAGAGACAGAGACGTCTTACAGAATGGACCAGGACCTGTGCTGCCAGAGGTTTGTGCGTGTCCTCCACCTGTGTCCTGATTGGACTCAGCAGCAACAGGATGTGTTGATGTTGTGTTACCAGAGCGATGCTGAGGACAGATGTTAACATCAGGACGAAGGACTCTCAGCTGACTGTGCTCAGACAGCCTGACTTCACTTCCTGTTTCCACAGTTTGTTCCCGCTCCAAATAAAGATAAGGGCCCTCCCCCTCCCCCACCCAATCCTCGGTATTCTGGAGAGGGCAGGGTGACCTGACCCGCCCCCCCTCTGATAACACAGGGGAAGTCTCCTCGGCTCTATGGCTGCCAGATAAAAACAGCAGATTATCTGAGAGTGTGTGAGGAGGCAGACATTCCTCAGTCTGGATCTGAGGTGAGTCAGGACCTGGTTTTACAGACCCTGACCCCCCCTTCCCTGAATCGAGAGGCCTGTGATAGGCTGTTTGTGTTGTAGCACCCCCCTGATCCCGGTGATCACGGGTTAAATCCTGGATTGGACCTCGAACTTCCAACTGCAGTAACCTTCCACCCTGAGGTTGTTTGTGATCTAGTTCCCTCCAGGTGAGCTCCTCCCTGCCTGAGTCTGACAGGACAGGTGAGGCTCGTCTAGAGACCTCAGCAGCACAGGTATCCAGAGGATAAGAGGAAGTGGTCTCTGTGGAAAACGTGATGGAGGAGCAGATTTCATTTACTGTCCCAGGTGGGGCCGCACCAACACCCCCACAGCGCTCCGCCTGCAGGCAGACACCCGACACCTTATCCTGTAGCCGTGATACACTACTACAAACCTGAGGGTGGATCAGTGACGGTCGTCTGCAGCTCTCCTCACACTGAGTGTATGGACAGTAGTTCACTGTGTGTGTGTGTGTGGTGTGTGTGTGTGGAACCTCAGATCTTTGTGTTGTTACTCCACCAGTGAGATATGAGTCTGCTGGACAGGTGTTGTCATTATGGTGAGTCTCTGTTGTGTGATGGGTTTGACAGGACGTCCTCGCAGCCTCACACACGTCCCTTTTGTCCCTGCTGTGTGTGTCTGTGTCCTCTCCCTGCTCGTCTCTGAGTGTGTGACGTCTGTCCTTACAGTCACTGCTGCTACCTGTGATCCTCTCTACACTGCAGCTGCTGAGCAGTTCGATGTCATGAACCTGAGGTCTGTCTAATGTCTCCACAGTCTGGGCCTGTGTGCTGTCTGAGAGTGTGGTGCTTGTCTGTGACTCCTTCAGTCTGGGGGGGTGTCTCTCCTCTGGCCTCACCTCCTGAGTGTCAGGTGGAGTATTTACCTGTGTGCTGTGTTGGCTCAGTACATGTGAGGTGTGTGGCTCCGTGCAGCTCTGCAGTCGAGTGTCTGTCTGTGAGCTGGACTGTTGTTTGTGCCAGTCGAGTTTTAATTCCTCTTTACTATGAAGGGGGCGGGGCTCGGCTGAGCTCAGGTCTCTGGGCTTTAAGGGACCTTGAGGGTTTAGATGGATCTCTGGGCTTCTCCTCTTACAGCTGGTCTGTCCACCGTGAGTCTCTGAGGCGTCTCTGTTGACGTCCCTGGCCGCCACCAACTCTCTCCTCCGGGCTTTACTCTGCCCACTGTGGAAGCTGCTGCTTGTTGCTCGGTGACCGTCGCAGGCGTCCTCCAGTCCAATCAGGGTGACCAGACAGTCCTCCCCGTCTGGAGTCAGGTCTGACAGAGTGTCGCTGTGCCATGAGCGGGAGTCAAAGTACTCATCGGATGTGTCGCCGCCGCCGATGCTTCTCTTGCACCATTCCAATGAGTCTGCACCCGAATCCCCCTCCTCTAAGCCTAATCCTTCAGAGAGGGGGGGGGAGTCTTCGAGGGCGTCCTGAGGCTGTGGAGACAGTGAGGAAGAGGAGGGTGAGACAGAACCAGTACAGTAACAACAGTGGGTTTACTAACAACCTGAAAGCTGATCCTCATACAGACACTGAGCAGCTGCATCAGGACGAAACAAGTCAACAAGTCAACAAGTCAACAAGTCAACGAGTCCACAAGGCAACAAGTCAACAAGGCAACAAGTCAACAAGGCAACGAGTTAACAAGTCAACGAGGCAACAAGTCAACAAGGCAACGAGGCAACAAGTCAACGAGGCAACAAGTCAACAAGGCAACGAGGCAACAAGTCAACGAGGCAACAAGTCAACAGAACACAAGGCAACACGCAACCAAGTCAGAGGCAACAAGTCAACAAGGCAACAAGTCAACAAGACTACAAGGCAAGTCAACGAAGACTACAAGGCAACAAGGCAACAAGTCAACGCAGGCAACAAGTCGTCAACAAGGCAACAAGTCAACAAGGCAACTACAAGGCAACAAGTCAACGAGGCAACAAGTCAACAAGGCAACGAGGCAACAAGTCAACGAGGCAACAAGTCAACGAGGCAACAAGTCAACAAGACTACAAGGCAACAAGGCAACAAGTCAACGAGGCAACAAGTCAACAAGGCAACAAGTCAACAAGACTACAAGGCAACAAGTCAACGAGGCAACAAGTCAACAAGACTACAAGGCAACAAGTCAATGAGGCAACAAGTCAACGAGGCAACAAGTCAACGAGGCAAGGAGGCAACAAGGCAACGAGGTAACGAGTCAACAAGGCAACAAGTCAACAAGGCAACAAGGTAACAAGGTAACGAGGTAACGAGGTAACAAGTCAACGAGTCAACAAGTCAACAAGGCAACGAGGCAACGAGTCAACATGGCAACGAGGCAACAAGGCAACGAGGTAACAAGTCAACAAGGCAACAAGTCAACAAGACAATGAGGCAACAAGTCAACGAGGCAACAAGTCAACAAGGCAACGAGGCAACAAGTCAACAAGGCAAGAAGGTAACAAGTTTCACACGGCATCAGAGCTTCTTGGTCTTCATTTTAGTGCCCATGTTAACGGGTTAGAGAGACACGCTGCCTGCATGGTCTCTCGCCTCACAGCTTCATCTGTGATCTAGAGATTCGGCTTCTCGCCTGTTTTTCACACAATAAAACCTGTTGATGTCATAGTGACATCATACCAGTAACATCACATGAAACTGACACGTTTCACTTTAGTTTGTAGTTTTTGTAGGTTTTATTTTGAATATCACAGAGACAACAGAAACAGTTCAGGTAGTGTGTTCTGACAATAATGTAAAAGAAGGGAAATAATTTCAGTCACACAAGAAATCAGTAAAACCCGAAGAGACACTACAACTACTGAGATAAGTAAATATAATTATTTCTGGACATGTACATGGAAACAGCTACGACTGAGATCCAGGTAAGAGACACACCGTCACACTGCTGAGACAAGACCTCCACATACACTATTAGCAATTAATGCCAAGTTTTTATTCAGGAAGTGGAAGTCAGTTAACATAGCCTGCTAACATTAGCATTCATTCCCACAAGACATCACTCTCTGTGCATGTTAGTACAACATCACTCTCATGTTGATGTTGACATGTTTCTCTGTGAGTCCTGAGGTCAGAGGTCACAGAGGGGGAGGTGGGGGGGGGGGCATTCTGACCTCCGAGCTGATTATGTAATCAATCATCATCAGTATTCATACATATAAATACTGCACCAGTCTAATTACAGTAACGACTCTCAGCTCATTAAAATCTGGACTGAATAAGCAAAATAAAAGAGATGAACTTTGACTTCAGTCTGACTGTAAGAACAGATTCTGTTGTGTCACATTTAAAACTCACACACACACACACACACACACACACACACACACACACACACACACACACACACACACACACACACACACACACAGTTCAAATGCTCTCTGGTACATTTACAATGAATCCCTGTGAAGACAGACTGGACTTACTCTCCAGCGCCTCAGTGCCTGGGCTGTGTCCAGCAGCAGAGCGCAGAGGCGAGCAGTGAACCAGCTCAGCACCGCTCCCATGGCGTCCCTCACACATGTGCTCACACACATAACCACACGGCTCAGACTGTCCTGCTCTACATGCCGGGAGCTTCCCTCTGCACTCTTTTTCTTCTTCTTTTGTCTCTGTGTTTATCTTCCATGATCACCAGTCGTGCTTGTCGAGAGCTCCGGGTCTTAAGTTACAGATCCACCCCTCTCTAACGAGCTGCACTGATTGGCCTTCACATGAAGCCTCAGAGAAACACAACTGTACACACAAGAAAACACACAACTTTCCTTTTCTCTGCATGTTAGAGACGTGATGCGTCCTCAGTGTCTAATCCAGCCTCCCTGCAGCAGGAACACACTGATCTCTGAGTCACAATAACAAGGAAAGACACTAAGAAGAGCTGCTATAAATACACAGCTGCAACTTCAGGCAGCCCAGGTGCATGACAACTGAAGTCAAGGTCAAGTCACCTTAATGCAACCTCAATCACATTAGGAAACAGTTCCATGGGTTCTATGTAAACAGGAACACGGTGTGTTTAAGCTGCTGCTGTAAACAAACTGCAGATCTCTGCTAAGACACAGAGGCTACCGACACTTTCATAAAGTCCAATTACAAGCAGGTTCAACTGGTTCATATTGATGTGAATGTAATTTCACTTCCTGAACTCACCTGCCCACCCCCCACCCCCCTCCCTCTCAGCCCAGCGAGCAGGACCAAAGAAGAAGATCTGTTGTCATTGGTTAATCCAGACACGCTCCATTCACAGAGAGGCTGCTGTTATTTTCTGCTAATTAATTGGAGTTGAGTGTCTGAAAGAAGCTTAAAGGCTTAGAGCTGCCTCTCTACCACACAGTGGAGAGGCTGATGGAGGCACAGCTCCCCGACTCCTCACACTGATCCCAGCATGCACATGGTCCACGCCAACGTCCTGTGTTGTCTGCAGCATCCAGCTGACTCACACTGAGACGCTCTACAGGAGCAACAGCTCACTGCTGCTTCATGGTTCAGACTCTGAAAACACAGACAGCAAATTTAACTTTACCTAGAATCACATCCTCCTCCACTCAGACTAGTTCCAGGTTACATCCCTCTTTATTCAGAGTCATGGACAATATCAACCATTTGTGTGACATTTTGAGTAATGAAAGTGTTTGTGAGTGCTGAAAAGTGTTTTGTGAGGTCACACTGAGTTCATCCTTGAGTCCAAGTGAACGTTTGTGCTAAATTTGAAGTTCCCTCAAGGTGTTACTGAGATATCGTGTCCAGGAGGATAAGACGTATGGATAACCTGAAAACAAGATGGCTGCCGCTCTGATTGTTGCTGTGCATCTGAACCTTCTTCCTGGAGTCTCTGCACACCAGCAGCACACCCATCAACACACTGCACTGCTAACTCTGCTAACATGGAGCTTCTGTTATGGACTTCAATGGGCTTCTTTGCCCAGAGCGGAGGATCACCACTGTGTGATAGTGTCACACATTTATAACAATCTGGTACATCACTACCTGGTATCTAGGGTTAGTTCTCCTGGTTCCTCAGGGTTTGTCAAACAGAAAGTTACAGCACTGATTCATCACACACCGCCTGGATCAGACTTCATTGCACTGATTGACTCGTACAGTTGGATTGCATTTCATTTGCTAATGTTGTTGCATCTTTCCAGACTTCTTTATTTCATCCTCTTCAGTGTCTGGATGTGTTGCTTAAATGAATGACATCAGACCAAACACCCTCTGTGCAAAGCTTCATTCATAATCACACAACCTGTTGTTATGAAGCTGATTTACGTCTTATTTTTCTATCATCTTAAAACCAGTAGCATGACGTATTATTTGAAAGCACTAAAACTGAACTAGATTAAATATGCACAACATTTTTGTCCACAAACACTTAGATGACAAAAAAGACTGAAATGTTTGTGGAGGTGAAGAGACAAGGTTGACTAATTTGATCATATGATCAAAACCAACTTCTGATCTCAGACGAAATCTTAAAACAGCAGAGAAACGAACACATTAAAAACTTCACTCTATACCAGGAAATGCTGCTGTTCTTTGTTCCTCTTATCAAATCCATAT
>PVUN01001214.1:182492-212492 GCA_002994505.1 Seriola rivoliana | reverse complement strand
AAAGTAAATGGGTCATTAAACCAGAGTGTTTGCGCCCAATTCATTCTGTTAGTCACGTAAAACATGATTTTCTATCCTCAGTTCAGTTTTTTATCGTCTCAGTCGTTCAGATCTGAACTCTTTAAACTAACTGAACCAACAGTTTAAATATCTGCTATAAAAACACAAAGACTGCTGGAGGGTGAATTTTTTAGTTACACACACGAAACAAAGTGGACTGAGTGAATGGATCCATGTAGCTGCAGCAGCCAGCTGTCTCCATTTACATCAGCCACTCAATTATTCATGAAAGTTAAAGAACACAAGCTGTCAGAGACAAAATGAGGATTCATACAACATGGAGGATGTATCCCCATCAGTCTCTGATCTAATGATTCACTTCTTCATATTAATGGGATTACATTCACTCACTCTCAGGAACTTGTTTAAAAGTTTTTTTAATAACAATGAATGTTTCTTCAAATTAAAGCAGATTAATCAGCTGGTCAATAAATCTGTTGATATTAGTTCATTGTAAATGAAGCACTATCTCTCTGACTCACTCCACGCCTCGCTGTCCCGTCACTACATCAGCCTAATGTTCATGCAAAATGGAGGAAGCTGGTGAGTTGAACCAATCATTACATTCAGCAGCCTGAAGCCAGGAGACTCCTGAGACTCGTCCAGCACCAGAGTCTGCACTGAGGTGAGGACTGGGAGGAAGTGGACCAGACCGAATCAGGACTGTGTTCTGGTTGGATCAGTGGAGGTTGGATGCTCACGGCTCGGGAGTTTTCCAAGAATGTGCCACTACAAAGTCAGAGGAAGAGAAAGGTGTCACCTGGTCAGACTGGAGGAAGCTCGGTCCATCAAGATGGTGTGGACCAGATAACAACAAGCTCTGGAAAGACAGAGCTGCTCAGAGTCAACGTCATGATCCAGTTGGTGTATGACCTTCATCCCAGCCTAACCAGCCTATACTGCTGAGGGTTGGCTGACTCCAGCCTGCCCCCTGTGTCAAACACATCCTCAGCTGTTGTGTGATGGCTCTGCAACAGGGACGCTATCACTGGAGGCACGAACAGGTCCTGAAGGCAGCAGCTGATTCCACCTGCACAGAGATCAGCCAAGGCAAAGAGCAACACCAAGACAGGAGAGAAACCACAGTTGGGCTCTTCAGCACGACACAAGATTGGCAGCTGAAAACCAACCTGGGGAAGCAACTCAAGTTCCCAGAAGGCATTGCAGTGACCACAGGCCAAAAGCCAGACATAATCCCGATGACTGAAACATTAAGGTAAGTTCCCTGAGAAGAGCAGATGAGGAGGACTAGGAAGAGAGGAGGGCTAAGATGAGGACCAGGTTGACGGGGTCCAGAAGCAGGGATGTCCCCATCAAGGCCGGTCTTTCTTCAGGACACTCGAGCACGGTGAGAGAAGACATCCAGGTGGATATGGATCAAGAGGGAGATCCGTGGTATACACAGGCCACTTGGACACAAGCTAGTACCTGATGAACCCTGGCTGGGTCACCTGGGCGACACCAAACACCCGATAACCCCACGTTACATCACTGATGCGGCGTTCAAGTGCATCATAAGATGTTTGTAACAACTGGATTCAACAACACAGGTGATTAAAATCATGGATAAAGGTGATGGTGTTTGAACACTTTGTCACTCAGTGGAGGAAACAGAGAAAACACAGGACTTTCATAAAGGGACCGCAGGTCACTTCCTAACAACCTCAACCACGTTTATTATTGTAACCATGACAACAACAGTTCTCTAAATTCTCTAGATTTAAGGAAATAATTATTCTAACCCAGATACGCCGGCCGCTGTTACCCCCCAAAGGCTCATTATTGTAACCATGACGACAAAGGTCTGGTACGTCTGCCTCTGATACACTCTATAGGTCATACCCGAGGGTAATGGTAAATGGACTACAGTATGTGGCAGTATATACATACAGTATGTAACATACATGACATGTCTGTCATACAGCCAATGTTTTATCAACACGAGTACAGTCGGTTATTTATGTGTACACTTATTTATTTGCACTAGTGATGGATTTTCCCATGTTGTTTTGTTACTGTCCTTCTCATTATAATGAACAGCTTTTGTTTTGCACCATTGTTGATGGGTTTTTTTTCTGTTAAACTGATGTTGTTTCTTCATGTCATGTGTAAAGTTTTTCCTACACTAGTTTTCTGTTCTTTATTGTGTATTTGTGTGTTTTTTTATTCCCCCTGGGGACAAATAAGGGTTATTGAGCTGAATTGAATTGAACACAAATAAAGTGAATTTCAATACATAATGCTGGTTGTATTTGCTTTTTTTATACTTAAATGAAAAACATATGTGAAATGACAGTTATTGAGCCTTTTGTCTTTAATAGCTGGAGAGGTCCAGTTTGTCCAGCAGAGAGCAGTTTGAAGCTGCCAGCTCTAAATACAAAGCAGCATCACTAGTTTTCATGAGGAGGAGCAGAAAGCACATGTAGTTAATCAGAGTGATTTCATATTCAAAAAGACAATAAAGCTTTCATTATGATTTGTGGGCAGAGCTGATGAATCAGTGAAAAGGTCAACATTTACCATTGAGCACATTTTCTCTGCTGTCCACAGCCTGCTGTGAAAACAGAGCTCAGTTCATAACAAAGGCTCCATTCACACAGACTGAAGAGGGACCGGAGCAGCAGCAGAGACACTAGCATCGCTAATGAGCCGCAACTCATTCACTTCAAATGTCAGAAAACTGCTGATGAACAAACAGGAAACAACCAGCTCCTCAGCACAGTCATGTCTGCTCTAAACACTGCAGACACAGCTGTGTCCTGGCCCAGTGTTGGCCCAGTGTTGGCCTAGGTCAGACCTGGGTCAAACCAGGTCATCTGATTTGGACAGTGATCCACAGCCTGATGAATCCCTCTTGAACCAGGAAATAGCCTCATCCTTCCAAAGAGAGAGCCAGCTGTCTTTATTAAAGCCATTATGAGTAAGATTGAAAAATTTTGGACTTGGGTGCCTCCGAGTGGTAGTTATGAAAAATACATGACATGTTTATACCATAAAAATACTGAATGTGTGACAATGATGAAGTGAACTTGCCCAAGATTTCAAATAAGAAAGAACACACACCCACTGTGTATGTGTGTATAAACACAATAACACACACACACACTCACTCTCACAGTCTTTTCACTTAGCCTAGCTTGTCTCCCCTCCAGAGGACACTACCATGGAAACCTGGCACAAAGGGAGGGGCCACAGAGGTCTGGGTTAGAATACCAATAACACAGTGTGGGAAAGAAGCAGCAATAATTACATGATTCCCTGCAGACAGCAGAACTCCTCTCTCTCTCTCACACACACACGCACGCACGCACACGCGCGCGCACACACACACGATACCCTCATTCATTTTAGCATTAGAGACAGAACTAGCCAAAAATACTAATGACTAATTACTGTATCAGTGACTCCAGAACCACCACACCTGTATAGCTCAGCAGATATTGCATATTTCAGGGAATCTTTCACACATGGACACAAGCACCAAACTTCTACAACTCCTCCTTTATTATTAAGTATTACCTCTTTTGATAAAACAGCCACTCAATAATTTAAGATGGCCGTCCTTATTGGTGAGGGAATGTCATTTTTTGCAATAAGTTCGCCCACAATTTTTCCAAATGAATGATTTAAGTGTCAAATCAAACATCTGAACAATGTTGAAAGTGAAATTTAGTACACTGTAAAAAATGAAACCTGCAGGAGACATTTCAGCAAAAATACCTGCAAAAAGTTTCCTAATTTAAGGTAAACACAAGAAACTTGTGCTACAGAAAATGGACCAGACTCAGTGAATAGCTCCCTAAGCTTAACATCCTAAGTCCTATGATAAGTATTAATTTGGCTATACAGACTAATGAGCAGTGATAACTAACATGTCTTTGGGGTCATCAGGTGGGAACCTCCTTTCACCAGTGTTTCGTCTAGTTGGTCCCACGACACCTCCAGGAGGCTAGACAGTGATCACTGGCGTCCCAGAGTCACTCCCCTAATGCCAGCCATCACTGCTCCTCACACCACGACTATTTGCTCCTTTATCTTGCCTGTGCTACCACAAACAACATCAACTCGGACAAAACACACTAGCAGATTCAGCAAACAAACTCCCCTAACCAGTTGGAGAAAGTGGCGGCCATTTTGAATGAGGGAGGTAGAGTCAAGGAGAGATGCCTTTTTGAGGTAAACTCTCCCCCGCCAGATTAGGCTGTGCTCTACCTCCCCCTACTCCCCCACTCTCCAAGACAATGAGGGAGGTAGAGTCAGGGAGAGGTGCCTTTTTGGGCTAGCTCTCCCCCGCCAGTCAGCTCTATGAAATATGCTCTCATTCTACTCCTAGACCACAAGACTATGTCAGGCCTTAGCTTTGTACTGGCTATTTCCTGGGGAACAACAAGCTGTCCTCCTAAATATACCTGCATTTCCCAATCACAAGCATCCTCTAAGCTGCCTTGCCTCTTTGTTGTCTTACCAACTTTCTCTCCCTCTTGAACAAACTTGATTGCAACTCTCTTTATTTTAGGCCCTCCTAAATTTGCCTGCCTCCGTAAATCTTCAATTCCTGCAGCTAAGCTTTTTAAAACCTGGTTATGTCGCCACATGTACCGGCCTTGCGACAGACTAACCTTGCAGCCTGACAAAATGTGCTTTAAAGTTGCAGTACCTGAACACAATGAACATAACGGGTCTCCATTTACCCAGAGTTTTAGGTTCTGGGGAGTTGGCAATACATCATAAGTTGCCCCTATCAAAAATCTAATACTACTTTCCTCCATACTCCACAGCTCTTTCCAGCTAAGCTTTTTCTTGTCTACACCTTCCCAATTCACCCACTGTCCCTGCTTAGCCTGGGCCACTGCCTTTGCACCCCTTAATATTTCCTCCTGTCTACGAACCTGTTCCACAACTAGCTTTCTCTTTTCCTTGGGACCTGCTCTACTCCACACCGGTTTGCCTGGGCCAAGCCCCAAGCCTCCCTGGCCTATTTGGACATTACCCACAATCTCTGTATGCCTGAGCGTTGCTTCTGCCTCCTGCACTGCCATTCTTGGATTCCACTTTCTCCCCTTGATTGGGTTTGGAACCACCTTACTGACTACCACATCTTTACTCCCAGATAACAGGAGCTCTGTCCTAACCTTAGTACATTTAAACTCCTCCACTAGACTAGTTACTGGGAGCTGAAGTATGCCTTTCCCATACAGTGCCACCGTACTTAAACATCTAGGAACACCTAGCCACTTCCTAATGTAAAAGCTAACTAATCTTTCCATTTTCTCTGCAGCAGATAATGGGATCTCATATACAGACAGTGGCCACATCAGCCTGGGAAATAACCCAAACTGCAGACACCACAACTTCAACTTTCCTGGAAGCCGATTTATCTATTCTATCCAGTCCCTCAGCAACATCCTTCCGAAACTGCACTACCTGTTCTCCGTCATTCAAGTCTGCCTTGTACCACCTACCTAGACTCTTTACCGATTTTTCCCTAATTATTGGAATTTCCTCTTCGTCTATTACAAACTTCCTATCACTTAACTTCCCTCTACTTATTGAGATACTTCTAGACTTACTAGGCTTGATTTTCATACTAGCCCACTTTAAGTTTTTATTAAGTCTCCCAAGTATTCTTTTCATACATGGCACCGTTGTAGTTATCAACGTCATGTCATCCATGTAGGCCCTAATTGGTGTAAGGCGCATCCCATCCTGCCGCCTCTCTCCACCTACAACCCACTTAGAAGCTCTAATGATTACCTCCATCACCATTGTGAATGCCAATGGAGAAATCGTGCACCCTGCCATAATGCCTATTTCTAGCCTCTGCCATCCTGTTGTAAAGCCTGCTGTACTTAAGCATAGTCTAATATCTTGGAAATATGACTTTACTAAATTAACCACTACTCCAGGCACTCTAAAATAATCAAATGCCTCCCAAATAAGGCTGTGTGGCACTGAACCAAACGCATTTGCTAAATCCAAAAATATGACATGCAAGTCTCTTTTCTCTGTCTTGGCTGCCTGAATCTGATGCCAAATCATGCTAGTGTGCTCTAAACACCCTGTGAAACCTGGTATTCCTGCCTTCTGTACTGCAGTATCTATTAAGCTATTCCTTTCTAAATAACTAGCTAATCTCCGTGCGACTATGCTAAAGAAGATCTTCCCCTCCACATTTAGGAGAGAGATCATTCGAAACTGACTCAGGTCTGAGGATTCCTTCTCCTTAGGAATAAAAACACCTCCTGCCCTACGCCATGCTCTGGGAATAACCTGTTTCTCCCAAACTATTCTTAATTGCCTCCACAAAAACTTTAGGATATCAGAAAATCATGACTTTGTGTTGATCTTTGCATTTCAAATAAAGCCAATTCTTTCAAAGCAGCACTTTGAGACAGTAATCCACGCCTTTGTCACCACATGGCTGGATTACTGCAATGCACTTTATGTGGGGGTTAGTGGGTCCTCCATCAACCGTCTCCAGATGGTACAAAATGCTGCTGCACGTCTTTTAACTGGCACACGCAAATATGACCACATTTCCCCCATTTTAGCCTCACTTCACTGGTTGCCCATACATTTTAGGATTCATTTTAAAATTCTTTTATTTGCTTTTAAATCTCTCAATGGTCTCGCCCCTCCCTCCCTCTCTGAATTGCTGCACCCATATTCTCCCACCCGCTCTCTCAGGTCAGCTGATCAGCTGCTCCTGAGGGTGCCAAAAACGAAGCGCAAGCTCAGAGGGGACCGTGCTTTCGCTGTGGCAGCCCCTAAAATGTGGAACGATCCGTCTCTGCACATTAGACAGGCGTCTTCCTTGTCTGTTTTTAAATCCCTTCTTAAGACCCATCTCTTTTCCATGGCCTTTGACACCCTGTATGATGTGATTTTATTTTATTGTTTTATCTTATTTTATGTTATTTTTTGTTTTCTCTTATTATATATCTGTTTTTATTGATGTTTTATGTCTTTTAATTTATCTTGTGTTTATAATTTTATTATGTACAGCACTTTGGTACCTTCTGGTTGTTTTTTAAAGTGCTTTATAAATAAAGCTGGATTGGATTGGATTGGAAATAAAGAAAATTGTTACCAACATTTTTTATTCATTTTGGATAATGTTTCCCATTTAAATGGGGACACTGTAAAATGGTTGATTCTTTTATATTAAGATATTAGGACTTTTCTGTTCATGATGTTGCAGACAACATGAAGAACAGTTTGACTGAGGTAAATACTGCCGAACATCTACTGTTTACATGGCAGTCGTCAAGATGGATGACAGAATGACTGTCACTGTGAGGACTTCACAGCTGTAAAAACACCTTACAGCACAGTTAGCTGCTGTGCTGTGTCTTAGTATCTGAAAAGCTTTTACACTGAAGGATCCGATACGTGATCAGTTCATGAAGCAACACCCTCCACGATGAGAGGCCTTCAGCCTGAACGCTCAGTGAGCTGTTTGCTAACACTTCAGTCTGATCTGTTGTTATGGAGCCTTCTGCCCCCTAGTGGTCAAAAATCACTTGATGCAGCTTTAAAGCCAATTATTTAGATCTGGAGAAACAAGCTTTACCATGTCTGTAATCTGATGTTGGTGAAACATGATCAGTGAAACCTGACGTGTGTTTCCAGCCCTTTATAACTTTACAGGAAATCCTCCATGTTTTCAGACTGTAGCTTCCTACTGACGCTGATGATCAGAGCTACAGATGGATGTACAGATGTTGTTGACAAAGGTAAAGTGGTTCTGATGGATTGTGTAGTCCAGACTGAGCTTTAAGATCTGCAGTGAACAGGAGAAGGAGGCGGGGGGGGGGTTTCTTCCTCCTTTACACAGGAATGTGACGACTGAGCAAACGTCGCATTAGGTTAATCTGTGAAATGAGTCTTTGTGCTCAGTGGGGTCAATCAGGGGGGTGAAATGACTGTAAGGTTATAGAGTCTGGGTACATGTCTGACAATGTGGCTACACAGTGTCTCCAGCTCTGCTTTTACATTTCAGTAGATCAACATTGAACCAATTTAATCTAATGAACCAAGTGGATAGTATTTATTGTCAATCATTTGTAATCACCTTCTAGATGTAGCAGCAGTTAGCTAGTTAGCTGCGTGTGTGTTAGCTAACTGCAGTTTTACACCGCATCGTATGGTGTCGTCTCACAGCTCTACTCCTCACTCCATAAAACCTGAAGCTGACATCAGCAATTACACTGTAGTGTCCAATTTCAACAGAAAATACATCAGTAGAAGAAAAATAGAAAAATAAAGAGAGTAGAAAAATATACTGGATTTAGGCAGATATCTTGTTTTTAATTTCCCCGTCTGCTTTTCTGTCTGGTAGATTCATGATGAAGCAACAGATCAGGATCATTTCACTGTGTCGTAGTGTCTCAGACCACCAGTGAAGACCTGCTCAGGAACATTCAGCTTCATGTGACACCAACATTAACAGCTTTGTTTCTGTTCAGTGCTGATCTTATCATAGTACAGCTAATACACCTACAACAGTGTGTGGCTACAGATCACTGTCAGAGCTCCGGCAGAATAATATCAAAACACTGTGAAGAGTGAGTGTGTGTGTGTGTGTGTGTGTGTGTGTGTGCCCATGTGCTTCCTCTCCATTAATGCTCCACCATGGACCACGGTGCTCCCAGTGGACTGGATCAGAGGGTGTGGATCAGTCTCTGGTATTCAGCTCTGAGCTGCTCTCACATGCCTCCGGCCTGAATCACTGCTGTTGTATCAACACACTGTAACACTGGAGATAAACTGGCTGTGATGGATGTGACTGGTCTACAGACTCTGTCAGGTTCAGGAACTTCCACCAGGCTGGATGAAACATTTTGTATCCAGCTCTTTATTATTAGGAACACCTGCACACCTGCTTATTCATGCAATTATCCAATCAGCCAATCACATGGCAGCAGTGCAGCGTATCAAATCCTAAATCCTCCAGGTCAGAGCCTCAGTTAATGTTCACATCCAGTGAGCAGCTGCTCTGTGTTGATGAGAGGTCAGAGGTCAGAGGAGAATAGACAGAAAAGCTACGGTCACTCCAGGGCTATAAACTAACTTTTTGGCTCACCTGCCAAGGGGACCGGTAGATGAAAAAATCTACCGGCCAAGTAATAAATTGCCTCTTTTTGTTACATATACATCTGTTTCAGTACTTTTCATTGAGATAACAGTATTATATAGCGATATATATTTAGAAAAGAGACCAAAATATTATTCAAAATACATTTTTAATCTTTTGAATATTCAAAACATTGCGAACATGGACAGTGTCAGTACCAGTTAACCTCCTGTTCTGATAACAAATGATAATAACAAAATTCAAGGAAAATTAAAAAAAAAAAAATAGAACAGAACAAAGTGGATCAGTGCATGATCTAATCAACTCATCATCACTGTCTTCAGCAGACACCCTCTTCGCACGGTGCAAACAGCTTGACATTTGCTTCCTTCGTGCTCTCGGATGGTCTCGAGTTTCACTGTTTTATTGCCAACCAGAAATGAATTGGTGCGCTGCTTTTCTTTAGCATATTTTCTACAAACTGAACAAAATATGATACCCGCCGCCTCCTCGTACTGCAGCCATTCCCTCTGAATCTTCCATTTCTCATTGAAGTTTCTTACTTTTGCTTTTTTCTTTGACGTTTCGCCTTTTTCATCCTCCTTTCCATCTATCTCCTCTGTACTCTTTCTTTTTGGGTCAGTCACACCGGGTATGTGCCTCCACATTGCTGCGCCGGAACCACACTGCGTGGGCTGGTGGTGACACGTGAAGGCTGATTTATACTATTGTGTCAAGTCGACGCCATCACGATGCAGAGCCTCTGCGTGGACGTGAACCCCCGACACAGAGCCTCTGCGTCCGTCAACGTGCACCTCCAAAAATGTCTAGGCATTTTATAGCAGCAATGTTTTGCTATATTGTGACAAACATTTACCTGCCCCATGGCATGTAGCCCTCCAAAATTAAGTCGCCAGGGGAATATTTTAGTCGCATTTGGCGAGTGGTGACCGTTAGTTTACAGCCCTGGGTCACTCAGATAACCACTCTTTACAACTGTGTTGAGCAGAGAAGCTTCAGAGTGAACAACACATCCAACCTACAACAGCAGAAAACCTTGTCAGGTTCCACTTCCTGTCACCAAGACCAGAAACACTCACCAACACTGGACAGGTGAAGACCTGGTCTGATGGATCTGGGTTTGTGCCGAGGCAGCAGATGGTCGGGTCAGAGTCTGAATCCATGGACCAACCCGCCTCGTGTCAACAGTCCAGGCTGGTGTGAAGGTCTGAATGTCTCGGTCTATTGTCACTGTTCATCCTTCATGGTCACAGTTCACCATCTTCTAATGGCTCCTTCCAGCAGGATAATGCTCCATGTCGCAAAGAGAAAGTCGTCTCAAACTGAACTTAAAAAATATAAGAAAAACCAGTTTGCATGTTGTAAACTGGTTTGTACTCAAACTGGGAATCAAACAGAAGAAAAACAGAACGGTCAAAGCAACAGAGGCTGAGATACGCAGACCTTTGGTCTGGTATGAGTCACAGCAGAGCTGCACCAGCTGCTAACAGGCCACAACACACTGAACACTGTGACTGGCTGCGTTCATGGAGGGTCACAAACCCTCACAGACAGAAACTAAAACAACACTGAAGGATGGAGCTGCTCTCTGACAGACTCCCACCAAATCTCACAACAGACAACCTGTTGTGTAACGTATGGCCAGAGATCTACATGATGCAACTTCAGGCATCTTCAAGTCTAATTAAAAACCTTCTGATGAAAATCCAGTGTTTCACCTTGTTAACATCCACATGATGTTTCTATATAATACAGACTCATGATGATGAAATAATCATCAACTCCATGACTGAGTGTTTCCACCTTGAACTGCAGTAAACCAATGACAGTCTCATAAACACAGATTCAGACAGCCAGGGTTTCATCCTGCTAACTACGCTAACCGTTCTGACTGGGCTGCTCGTGTCTGATTCTGGTGTCTGACCACAGATCAATAAACCAGCTGTTATGGATTATGCTGAACTGTTGGTGCCAGATTTTAAAATGTATTTTTACAAGCACACGCTCTGTGAACTCCACTTATTAAATCTAGAAAACATTTGACTTGTTTGTGTATAAAAGCCATGGAAAGCTGCTGAGAGGAGAGTGTTCCTGCAGTTTCACTGGTCGGTGTTGCACACACTTGTGGGGTCGTTCACTTTCCTTGTTGTTATTTTATCAGATAATTACCTAATTATGCTAATTGCACAAACTGCCCAACATGCAAGTCTTAGCAACCACAAGACAGACAGAAGTATTTGGATGAAATAAACCTTTATGGCAGTTTTTGCGATCTCGGGTCCTGGAAATACGCTCCTGAAACTGCAGACCTGAGATCAGCCTCCAGTGCTCCTCTCCTCCAGGTGGCGCTGGTGTGAAGAAGTAGGGTCCTAGAAATGTGGTGTGAAGCCAGCCTCTGGTACTGCAGGGGCAGACTATTGGCTGAGAGAGGAAGGAGATTATTGGGCCTCATCAGTCCCCTGCGGTGAGTTCCCACAGTTTGGACATGTGGGTATCATCCCTCCTTTATCCCTCTCTGTGAGTGTGGTTGGTGCTGGGGGGGGGCTGGGCTGGGCTGGGCTGGGCTGTGAGAGTCGGTCAGGAGGCCAGTGCTCTTTCAGGCTGATCAACAGCTCACTTGTCACTGTGAGTGATTTGCTGCTCACACAGCAGTTATTAAATCTTTCCCTCTGTGTGTGTGTCACACTGTTTGTAATGAAATCATCACCACCCTGCAGTTTACACCAGGCCTGTTGTTAACACACTGATTAAAACTCCACCAGGCTCCAGGGAGTCTGAGGACCTCAGCCCCCTTCAGACCTGCCCCTCCTCACATTAGTCTGATAGCAGTTTAATTAGACTTCAAGGCTCTGAGGAGACTGATCTTCTTATTCATATTTACCCCACAGACACTACAAGGTCTGGGTATCACCACTCATTTCCTGATTTGATTCAATATTGATTCAGTTTGAGATATTTCAGTTACAACATCAGTTTTTTGTTTTTTTGTTTTTTTTTTATGAATGAGACTCTCAGAGAACTAAAGCTGTAAACTGTTCCTCTAACCTGGTGCAGTATTAAAAATGGTTTTCATGCGAGCTGCACAATTCATCTAAATCTCAAAATGGCCAGGTGCAACATCCAAATCACAGCAGCCGCAGTTTCTTTGATGAAGGTAAAATGTGCCTCATTGTTAGCATTAGCATTGTTAGCACCATCAGTGTTGTGGTGCTACAGAGACGCCACGACCTACAGATCATGTTCTCCAGACGTAAAGCAACATGATTGTTTGGTACAAGAACAACATAATTTTTTCATTCCAACTGAAATCGAAAAATGATTTTTTTGCATATTTAAGTTTAGTTTACATTAAGAATGGACTCTAACCCCCTATGGAAGCAGTTACATAATGTACTTTTAATTCAACATGACCAACAGTTCAGAAACATCTCAACAAATAGCAGGTAGGTCAGTGATGTGTGTTGCTAACGAACCTTGGTGCACCAGCTGTAGTGTGAACCAACAGGTGTGCGGACATGTACACAGCTTCTTCTCACACATCTCACATGTGGCTTTACTTCTGTCCAGCTCTTCACTGTCTTCATAGTTTTATATCCAAAATACAGCCACACGTGTCTTTGTAAACACAGCTCTTCATGTCTCTGTCCGAATCATGTGTTTGACATGTTGACATGTGTTTCATGTCTCTCCACGAGCTCAGGTCCTCCACTACAAGTCTAAATGTTACTGTCCAACAAAATAAAACTTCATCCATTACAAACCTGGGCCCGTATTCACAAAGCATCTTACTGCTAAAAGTAGCTCGCGACTCACCAATTTAGGAGAAACTCCTAAAGATAATGGGCGTCATGGGTGTCAGTCCTAACATTAGGACTATTTTTCTGACTAAGAATAATTCACAAAGCCACTTAGTGCTAAAAGTAGCTCCTCAGTCTGGGAGAAGTGAGCAGCAGTGGAAAGGACTCCTAACTCACTAAGACCAAATCACAAAGAATCTTAAAGAGCTGCCGTCACTCCACGTGGGAGTGTTCTGGAAACCTTACATGATGCTGAATCACTGAAAAGATACGACTCAGTCAGAGGGAACAATGATCGCTGTGGAGTTTGTGAAGATGTAATAACATCTCCTACTGAAACAACCAGATCAGTGGAAATTAAGTGTTTGGCAACGCTGCGTTACTTGGCAACAGAGAAAAGCCGATCAATTCACCAAACAATAAATGCACTCTGACATCACAAGACAGTTCATACAACTTCCTTTAGATGTTCAACAACTACAGAGAAATACAGCAGCTTCATGGTCGGTCTACCTGCTGTGATCAGAGCCAGAGACGGAACATATGGAAAAATGATTGCACCACTAAAGGAGGAGGAAGGATTTGTAAACAGGAAAACAAAACACCATCAACACACAGGTTGTATTGGATGCTTCCTATACAGTAGACATTGTTGTACAGTGTCCAGGATCTACACACGAGTCATGGATGGAGAGTGACCTGATCAGCTGTTTGAAAGGATCATATTCCAGCTGGATGTCACCTGGGGGGTGGGGGGGGTGGGGAGTGGGGGTCTTCTCACAGCTCAACCCACAGCTGGGACCACGGCTACATTACAACTACATTGGGAGAACTGAATGTAAGTTTTTATAGTAAATTAAATATTCTGGGGTCGACACAAACTTCATCAAACAGATGCATTGAGGAGAATTCACTACTTTTTTAAACAGGTCCTAATCCATTATTATTTAATTTGTTTTTGTTAATTTCTCAGTGTTTTTTTTATTATTACTGCAGGATGTTGATCATGTGTTTTCACTGGCACAGACCGTCTTTCATCAACCAATCGCTGTGGTTCCTGCGAGCGAGCTCGTCCATGAAAACTGACGTCAGCAGTAGCATCGAAGTCGCACTCTGAGCTCAGGAGTTTTAGCTTTTCCTCACCAAAAGTTGTCTCAGCAGATTAGTCAAGAGGACTGAGGAGAAAACTTTTAGCGTGGAGAACTCTTAGTGGTTAGATAAGATGCTTTGTAAATACGGGCCCCAGTCTGTGGAACACCCTACCAAGAGATATCAGAGGGGCAGGGCTCAGTGGACATTTTTAAATCACAACTGAAAACATACCTGTTCAATTAAGAGCTTGATTAGTTTTTTTAATTGATTGTATTCAGTCTTGCAATTCTTTTCTTTAAATTCTTTTTATTATAATTGTTATTATTATTATTTTTTTGTTAATGATTTCCCTGATTTCTTAACTCTCCTTCTCCTTTTATATTTGTCAAAGCATTTGAGCTTCATCCTGTGTATGAAAAGTGCTACACAAATAAAGAGTGTCATAATTATTATTATTATTAGTATTTAGACCTGCTGGTGCCGTGAGTAGAGCTGCGTCAGCCATGTTTCTGTCTGTCACATGACCAGATGTCGGTCATGTGAAACAGGGGTCACGGCTCCACACATAAAGGGGAAAGGAGACTGCAAATATTCAATCTGAAGATTTTATGAGTCGATATCAGATTATTCAGATGAAGATTGATTTGAATTAGATAATTGATTCTTATCAACTCAGCCTTCTCCATATTTTCAATTTTCATTATTCAGTGTTTGTCAGACTTCATAAAACACCATCTAATAACTTGATGATGAAACTGGTGAGAATATAATAAGGTCAACTCATCAGTTCAGCCAAATAAAACTAAACCCTTCATTATTACAGACTTATGGTGACTGACACACTGACTGATCATCTGAGTCCTGAGTCTGAGCCTGAGTCCGTTATCCACGTCTTGGAGTCCTGATGCAACTCTCTGCAGGAAGTCCTTGAGCTCGTTCTCAGAGGTAAACAGTTGGTTTATGTTGTTTCCAGATTAACTGTTTTATCCACTTGGCTCATGTTTCCTTCACACAGGTGTGAAAATCATCTCGTCACTAAATACTGCAGCAGCTGTCAGACAAATATTTCCCTCTGAAGCGTAGTGAAGTCTAAAGTAGAAGAAAAGTCAAACTGTCAGAAACAGTAACTTTGTGCTGCAGTGACGGAGTTGATGGACTGTCCTGTTGTCATGTGATCTCTCTGATCTGTCTGATGTGCAGCAGATGGGAGCAGCAGATGCTGTAGCAGCTGAAGTGTCCCTGCTGCTGTCAAAGCCTGCATCTCAGTAAAGCTTATAATAACCTGATGGTCCTCATGTTCATGTCCTCTACCTCCACCACCAACACTTACACCAACAACTCAACAAAACAGCTGAGGATGGATGAGGACCGGGACAGGTCGGGGTGGGGGGTTAGACACCTCCTGACCAGCACAACCTATCAGATGATGACATAACCATTCAAACAGAGGTTCACTGCCTGTGATAAAATCAACCCTCAAACAGCAGCAGCTCAGTTAAAATCTGTCTCACTGGAGTGACTGAGAACTGACAACGACGTGTAGTTCTGATAAACTACAGGAAGTACGGCTGTAGTTTCTGCACAGCTGCAGTTCAACTACACAGAGAAGAAGCCACACCGTGCTGCTCAGTAAAAAGAGTCTTACCTGGAATATTGTGCGGAGGAAATACATCACACTCAGCATTCTTGAGGAATTCAGTCAGACACAGACAGACATGCAGCCGTCTCCCCTCTCCTCTCCCCTCCCCTGTAGTTCACTTCCACCCAGCTCCTGAACCAGGTCTGTGGGACTACAAGAGCTCCAGCTTCACAACCTGCCTCTGTCCTAAACTGACTTAACCTCGATCACAGAGAGACGAGGAGGAGGGAGAAGAAAGGCCTGCCACAGTATTTACGTAACACAGCTTATCCAACAGAGCCCCACACAGGTGGAGGACTTTACTGTACGGACTCTTTACACAGGGATGACTGAAAACTACACCAGTATTTCATCTGAAAACTATTTAATATGGCAACTACAGAAGTATTTAAGAAGCGTGTCTATAAAAACACAGACACATGACAAAAAACTCCATGAGTAACTTGTCTCTCTCTGCAGCCGACATATGTACTCAACCAAAGATCATTTGCGAGGGAAGATGCTCCACTCTGTAACACTGCTGTACAACCACAAAGGGGCTGAGTGTTTTTGTAGTTACCACAAGACAAAAGAATGAAATTTCACTTATATCAGATATGCACAAGCACATTACAGATGTTTTAAATCATGTGTAGGTGTAAGTTCACTATACCGCAGGCGTGGTCCTCACACAGCATCATGAATAATACATTAGTTAACAGGAAACAGTGACATCACGGTCCTGTAACTGAGGATCCTGAGCTGCTCCATCACTGCTAATTCACAAACACTCACTTTAAACTTTAATGTTTCCTGTTGCCACAGTGACCTCTACATCAGTACTGAACACATGAGGGACCAGGAGTCTGATCTGTTTAAAATGCTTCAGCAACATGATCAAGGTTCTGCTCCTCTATCTGTCGACAACATGGTGGAATAATAAAAACAACAATACACAACACATAGAACCAACAGAGAACATGGAGAGTGTGAGATGAAGTCAAGCAGAGCTGATCAGGTGTTTAAACATATTACACGTATTTCCTGTTGGACACCTGGAGACAGTGACAGGTTTACAAACCTACTACACAGAGCAGAGTGGAAAAACAGCACCCCCTGCTGTGTCAGAAATACAACTGCAACTTCTTTGTTTCATCTCTAAAGAGAAACTCAGCTGAACACAGTTAATTATCACTATGTTTAAATTTTTCTCAGTCAACACACAGACTCTGTCTCATGGCTGAACTGTCAGAACAAATGTTTACATGTCTTATTTTTCAGTGGGTCACTGAATGCTCCACTGAGACTCAGGATAACGGACCAAACACTTCTTTAAAGCTGCCTGTTGTCGTCTGCATCCCTAAAACCACCCAGTCGTCCCCAGTGAGCTGCAGCAGTGACTCAGGCTATGCTCTGGCAGCCCGGCATGTCTGTTCCCAGAAGGCCTGAAATAAATGGCTGCTGGCTGCCTGTCAGGATTACAGAGGGAGAGAAAGACGGCTGTGGTTCAGGAGCCAAGACGACCTATTTAGATGTTTGGTTCCTTAGAAAAGATGGAAAGAGCAGACCTGGACGAGATGGCTCAGACAGACAGAGCCAGTCAGCAGTGGAGGCTTCTTCTGACAGGATCAATGATGTGTTTCAATTACAGCTGAACACACAATATTATCTTTATTAGACAAAATGTTCAAACTGATCATTTGAAAGATTCAGCATGGAGTTTATTGGACTGGTGTTTGTTGGACATACAGTTCCAACCATCATTTCTCAAATGTCATTTAAAACACAGACCACACGAGCAAAGGATTCTGGTCCTTTGAACAAAAACTGAGCAACATTCTCCAAAAACACAGGTACTGCTCATTACCTGGTTCAGGGCATCACTCTGGAAAGCACTGTGTTGTGTCTGCTGTCCGGATACAATGCGAATACACAGCCAAGACAACAGTGGAACCAGTCTCAGTATCCCTAAAGCTCACGGCTGACCAGCACTCCAAATCCAACCTGACACAATTTGACAGCACTGATGTGCAGTGACTTTTACAGATAGGCCCTGCCCCCCAAACTCAGTGTGAGAGCTAGCTGTTTACTACACCAACACCTGAAACATGGACCAGACTGAATCATACCTTTTAGTAGCAACACATCTCTCTTAAACTCAGGACCTGTCCTGTGCATGGATGCATGGTCCTGTCTCATGATTTTGTGCTGCCTGTCTCTCCTGTACCGACAGCTGCTGCTCTCTGTCTGGACATCTTCACCTTCCTCCTTCCTGTCTGAACAAGTTGTATGATTATTCTTCTGAACTGACAGTGAACATCACATGGTCAGTATGGAGAGAAAATATCTAAAAATCACTTCCACTGAGAATTTTTACCATTATACAACAGTTTGTTCAGACCAAATAATCTGATTGGACGAGTCATTCCATGAGTGCTGATATAGAGTACAACAGCACTGGGACTTTTAAATACACGTATCACTCCGCTTCACAGGTGTTATATTACCTGTTAATTAAGCAAAATCACACAAGAGGGAGTGATGTACTGAATATCAGTGCTGTGATTCCGTCATTATCAAATTTCAAGGAGCGCCATATTAGTTAAACAAGCAACAACAGATTATGATTTGTTCATTTCATCATTTATTTGGCAACACCAACACATATAGTTCCACAACTGGACTGGTACTGGACTGTTGCTAAGCAACACAATCATTTTCCTAACCTGCACAGTGCACACTAGCTTGCTATTTTGTCCAGATCTTACCTCAGGTGAGCGCTGAAGTATCCAGGCTTCTTCCTTCATCCTCTCCTGACGACCAGACATCATTTAATTCAAATGTTACTTCTGAAAATATTTTCATGTTTGCAAAGTCTGTTACGAACCAAGACAGATGACAGACGTTAACATAACGCTAACTGACGGTTAAGCGGAGTGATACATGTAGTTAAAAGTCCCAGTGCTGTTGTAGCTATATCAGCACTCATGGAGTGACTTGTCCAATCAAGAATACTTCAGTGCAAGCTAGTGTGCAGTCCAGTATCACTCCAGTACCAGTCTAGTAGCGGAAATATTTGTGTTGGCATAGATATAAACAAACAAATCTGGTTGCTTATTACTGTTAACCAATTTGGCGCTCATAGAACTATTGTATAAAAGCAACGTCACTTGTGGTCGTGCTGTTGTACGAGGACTGTGATTTGGTCGTAGGTACTTACGTAGCTACTTATTCAGTACATCACTCCCTGTCTGTGATTTAATGCTAAATAACTGACAAGGACTCACTCCAGTGACGATGATCCTGTATTTACCTGCCTCAGTGTTGTTAATCTTCCTGGCTCAGTGTCTACACTGTAGATAAAGCTCAGAGGAGACGCGGGAACCTCGGTCTTGAGAAGTCATAGTTGTAGTTGTAGTAGCCTGACGTTCACATACATCACACTGTTCACAGCTACACTGCTAACTAGCTAGCTAACTCTGCTCCGGTCGCCAGCATCACCAACCTCTCTCTCTATTTCGCTTTTTTTTTTATCTCTTATTAGTTCGTTTACTTGCTGCTGCCTCCTAATGGTTAATGCTCAGTTTTCATTTCCAAACACGTCTGCGCATGCGTATGATGCTGCGATATCATAACTGATCTCAGAATAGTAGAAACTGCGTCAAAGACAGTTGACAAACTCACTTTGTCTTGCTAAAAATCTGTCAAACTCCTCAAAATGGCTCCTGTCCGCTCTGCTTGACAAGCTCCAGCCTTTGACAACGGGACACGGTCACACCCAGGTACACCCGCGAAAATGACAGAAACGATAGACTCAACAGCTAGAAATCAAGCTAGCTCCAGAGACAACAGTCTGCTGCCACCACATGGTGGCGGTTAATCACATGATGAATGAAACAGGCATCAGATCCTTTATAAAACAGAAGCTGTTCTGAGATTAGATGTAAGGAGAGAGATCAGTCCCCATGTACACCCTCACAGACTCCCAGACTTGGAGGTCATTCCGTGAGGCCTTAGTTCTGTCCTACTGTCAAACCATCGAGGACACAAGGACTCGGAAGACATTTTGAACCCTTTATTCATAGCGTTGTGACATTAAACACGGGGTTACCATGGTTATCAGGTGACATAAAAAACAGCAAATGATGGCCATAAAATAGAAGAAATAGTAGGATAGAAGAAGAACTGTTAACAAACATCCATGAAAGGAACGAACCCTAACCTTAGCATTAGAAGAAAACAGATGGCACATGACAGTATAAACACCAAGTCACTGTGAGCTAGGGGTGGGCGATATGACGATATTAGATCGTGAAGGATTACAACGTGAAGACGATCTTTCAAACTGCAGAGATCCTGGGATCGTCTAGGGCACATTCTATAAATTGCAGTTCTATGCTGATGCACAGACGCACCAGACGTATTGACGTCGTCAACCTGACCGACCAATCATAGCGAATTACGGGCAGTGACGCACTTTCCTACCCGCCTCCTTGTTTGTGTGTGTAGCGGTAGCACATGGAGAGCGATGGCTGAAAGCCAAACGGAGTTTGGTCGCTAAAAAAAATTCCACCTCCATTATATGGAATTGGTTTGGATTTTCCGCAACTGATCAAGCGCAAGCAAATGTAATTTGCAAAGTTTGCACAGAAACCGTTCGTACGTCGGGTGGTAACACGACGAACCAGACTGTTGTTGTTGTTTACCTTAAACTTTACGTTGTTTGCACATGCAGGCAAAACTGCGACTATTTGAAATAAAATCTGTTAAGAAAGGTTCTTTGGTCTAAATTGTCTGTTTTTCTTTTTCCAATTTAAGATCGTGATAAAATCGAAATCGTGATTTTATTTTTAAAAAATCGTGATATGATATTTTTGCCATATCGCCCACCCCAACTGTGAGCCTGAACTGAGGAAGTATCTGTCCTTTAATGACATGATGATCAATTTCTAATTTCCAAATTGGATCAGATCTGATCCAACATTATTTTGTTTGTTTACAAACGGGGCAAAGGGAGGGAATAAAAATGTACAATCAGAAGTCCCAAACCCACAACTGAATGCAGATGTTTTGGCATCATCAAGGTAACGTGAAATAAGGGCTGTCCCTTTCCTCTTTACCCCATTTGAGCCTGTGCAGCCTCTCACACTCAATCACTCAGGTGATGTCAAATAAGTCTGTGAGGGTTCAGGGCTCAGGGCTGAGGGGGGACACTGGGATTGGGCCATCACTTCACTTCAGTATTGATCTAATAAAGTCTATTTTAGCTTTACCCAGGCAAACACTGCTGGTCTTACTAGAAAGGATGAATGAGTTACTGACTGACCAATCATAGCTCGTCAACCTCATGGTGTGATCTTCAACACTCACTGAGTTTGTTACAGGGCCGTGAATCCCAACATGTCCTCCGCCTAATGTTCGGCAGAGCTCTGAGGGCATTTGGAGATCTTGGGGACTATTTTTTGTTCTGAAAAGAATCATCTAATGTAGGTAAAACTTGTGCTCTGATACAGTGGAGGTTGTCAACAGTGTTGTTAATGAACGTGTGACTGATTGTATCATGTGAGTTGGAGCTCAGTGCTTTAGTTCACAGGCTCAGGACACAGGCTTACAGCTTTGCCTGCTCAGTGCCAGCCACAGCGTCTGAGCTCCACTGGAACTTGGAGCTCACACATTAAGATGCTGCTTTGTTTCCTGAGTTGCTGAACAGCAAAGAGTCACTGTGTTTCCTACAGCACCACATGTTTGTGGTGGTATTTGTGTTGTGGAGAGACACATGCAATGTAAGATGGAGGCCATCTTAAACAAACCAACCAGCCTCTCCACAACATGTTGGCAGGACAGAGAAGCAGCAAACGTCTCATGTCACTGCAGAACAGAGAGGTTCAGGAGATCCTTCGTCACTACTGCATCAGGCTATACAACAACTCAGCCAAAGGCAGTGGACTCATTAAAATATTATTGTCTTATTATCATTACTAATGAGCTACTGGACCCATGATTTCCCCTAGGGGATAAATAAAGTATCTATCTATCTATCTATCTATCTATCTATCTATCTATCTATCTATCTATCTATCTATCTATCTCACAAGGCCATGTCAGTGAATGTAGCAGTGCCACTTCCTGGTCTGACCAGAGACTTTTCACTGTCTACAATGTTCTGTTTTTTGTTTTGTTTTTTTGTATCACTTATTCTTATTGATTTTGAACATTGTACATCACTTTTCAGTGTTTTTATATCTTACAAGTCTTCCTTTAGTCAACAATGGTTTGAATTGTGAAGAACCAGAAGCTGCAGTTCCTCTAATGACCACTAAAGTCTGGCTCCAACAGTGAGTCAAGCCGCATAGACTCCCATGTTAAAATGTCCAACTTTACAGCAGAAATAAACATGTTTACTGTTCTGTGTTCATGTTGTTTACTTTACATACTATCACTGACCATCCACTGCAGACTGTCTGTATACAGACCCTGTACAGAGACTGCTCAAAGAGCGGAGGCCATCTCCCAAACATTATGTGTCCACAGGTCAGAGGTCAGACCTGAGCACAGAGAGCCTGTGACATTATGGTTTCAGTTTCACTGCAGTAAGTACATATTGTACTGAAGGTTTTCATGGCACCAACAAAACCTCTCAATAGGAGGAGGGACAGGTGGGTTTTTCTAGAACGTTTCTCATTGGTTGACAAGATGGCTGCCTCCACATACACATGACAAAGCGTGTGCTGCTGTAACATGCTAACCTCCCAGGATCAGGCCATCCATTCACACAGAGGGGCTCAGTGCTGATGAGTGTTGGGGAGGTGGGTGCTGATGTCTGGGCCACACGTGTTCAGGTCTGTGTGGACAGGGACATGATGGGGGGGCCTGGGAAAAAAACACTTGAAGCTTCTGTTTAGCTCCTTCAAACAAACAGAAAAACAAGGAGCACGAACTCTTCAGACGAGGAGACGAGTTCACAGCCAGTCTGACCTAAACTCAACAAGACAAGGATGAAAAATGGTCTCCCTCTTTACAGAGACGAGTCCAGCAGCAGGACACAGATCCAGATCCAGGGCAGCTCACTGGTCTCCAGACCGCTGACAGAGACACAGACTGAGTAACAGAATAAGACTGTGACAACAGCAGCACAGGATGTATCAGGTAACACACACTCAGCTGTCAGTTTATTAGGTACAGCTGTTACAGAAATAAACCTTCAAAATACTAAAATCCTTTGTTTTGTCTTTATCAGTCGGACTGACTGCAGGACTGTTTCTCCTGCATTAGTTTTAGGTGTGCCTAATAAACTGGTAGATGAATGTGCATGTTGTTAAATCTGTGAAGTCTATATAAAGCTAAGGGATGAACAAAGAACCAGCACAGACAAAAATCTGCCTGATAAAAACTACCCCCACCACCACCCCAGAGACCACAGGGGAGTGAACACTGACATGTAGGTTCTGCAGGGTCCTGCTTCCAGACATCCACACTCAGCAGCTCAATAGTTCTGATGTTGATGCTAATGGACAGCTGGGGAAACAGTTCAACAGTTAGACTGTCAGTGGATTAAAGGGTAAAAAAAAAGCCAAGCAAATGTAAGACAGCTCAGCTCCAAGACATCCAAGTTCGCCAAACTGTGTCTGTGAATCTCTGAGTTTTAAAGTCAAACTGCTTTATTCAGTGTTTCAATCCCCTGGTCTGTTTGTGGTGAGAGGAGGAGACTTTGGAGAACTCAGCTGCTGGTAAAAACCTGCTGAAGCACTGACACCAAAGGAATCAAACCAGCTGACCACAATGATAGTGAAGACAACAACTCCCATGATCCCACGCTCTGTCACGACGTCACCATCTTTTATTATTGTTTTGATTGAAGCAGAAGTTACAGACTGTGAGTTTAAATGAACACAATCACATATTTCATCATGTAAATAAAGAAACTTCTCTACACTATTTTCAGTTTATTTAATATAACATGGTGTCATATTGTATTTAATGAAAAATATGTTCATACTTCTCAAATTAGAAATATATTGATCAGGTTTGGACTAATCAAATGTCACGGCAGATAATCAGCAGGTCTCACCTACTCTGATGAACTGTTATTAATCATGGAAATGCTTATATATATACAAAATATAAACAAATTTCTTTACATTATAACCATGGAGACTAAATATAATCAGCACACCTCCACAGTGAAACGAATCGAGTCCAAGGAGAACAAGAGCAGCAGCACTCTCCTGTTCTCTCTGCACAAACGAGTAAAGGACAGCGGCCTCCATATTTCCTGGGTAACCAACAGTTACAGGAGGAAATCATCATGCATCCACTCCTTCATTAGCATAACAAGCGGTACAGAGGCGTGGGCCAGCTCTGTGAAGCTCAGAGAGCGCTGGCCCCTCTGCTCCTCTCCACCCCTTCCGTTCTCCACAAGAAGCCACTTAACGCTGCGCTTTGTCTCCCCGAGCTGAATGATAGATGAGAGCCACATGCAAATCGGTCGTCCAGAGTTGGCATCTCGATGAGGCTGAGAATGTGGCACCAGACCCCTCCATCAGATCCATTAGCAGGATCTGGGTCTGTGTTTCTCAACCGTCTCAGAGCAGGAAATCCACCCTAACCCAGCACAACGAAGCAGGGAAAACTTTCCAGCAACTTTCTGAACTAGAGAGGAGACTCCTCTCTGCAGAGGAGTCAGCTGTGACTCAGCTGGTACAGGAGAGGATGTCCAGACACCTGTCATGTCTGACCACGCTCCATAACAGCAGTCAGTATCTGACAGGAAGTCGCTGCTCAAACAACACGGCCTCAGATCCCACAGTGTGATGAGTGATGAAGTGGGTCTGTTATAGTGCTTAGTGATCAATTCATTGATTCAGTCATTGATCATCACAGATAATAAAGAAAAAGATACAACTTGTAATGGGAGATCTGCTGCTTCTGTCTGTCATATATCACAGTAAATAAACATCAGAGAAAACAAGATGGCTGACGATGTTTGATTAATTGAAAAAATAATCAGCAGATCAATCAATACTGAGGGGAAAGTAAAGGTCTGTTCTGTCTAAACCGACTACAATGTTTCTGAGCAGCTTGTCTCTCAGCTTGTGTCCTGTTGCTCCTGTTGCTCCTGTTGCTCCTGTTGCTCCTGCTGCTGAATCTACTGAATACAGGCTGTGTGCATTTCTCTGTGGACTGAGCGCTTTACTGCTCCACCTCTGTTCATTGTCTTGGACCCTTTTTGCACCAACATCATCAGGTGTAAACAGGTTTTTTAAACGTGGGGAACCTGCTAGTAAAGGCTGATGACTCCTTTTCCACTGAAGGTTGAATTTGTCTTCCTGTGTCGGAGTCTGTGTGTGAGACGCTTCCTGTGCTTTTGTGTTAGAGGAAGGTGTAGCTGTGGTGTTTCTGGTGCTGGACAGGTGACAGGTGTGTTACAGTGTGTGAGCTGAGTCGTTACATGTTCAGCCAGGTGTTAATAAATAAATACCTGCGTCTACTGCAGAGTCATGTGACCCAGGTGTGGATGCTGATTAAATCTTTTCCATTGCTGACAAAAGCCGGATGTTGGTTTTTGACCAGAGGACAAGGAGCTGATGTCAAACTGTGTCAGAGTCCAAACCACAACATGTCATCATCACAGCTTCTCCTCTGCAGCTGACAGTGATGTAGCTGTGACTCTGTTTCCTATCGGACAGATTCTGAGACACATGATGAATGTCAAACTTCAGGATCAATGAGACTCCTGTTGGACAGTTAATCATCGTCAATCACAGCAGTGTGTGTGTGTGTGTTATAAAGAGAAAACAAAGGAATCATGTCAGTTATGCCCTGTTTCCTTGTCTGCCCCCCCCCCCCCCCACCACCACCACCACCACCACACCACACCCACACACCACACACACACACACACACACACACACACACACACACACACACACACACACACACACACACACACACTCAGTGTTGTGCTGGTCCTGCAGGGCCAGAGAAACCTAATGACCAGGCTAAGAAACCAAAACCACAGATCCAGAAAAAGAAAAGCAGTCAGTAGTCATTATGCTGCCTCTGGCTCATTTCATCCTCCTTTGTGAGGAATGCTTTCTTTGGCTCCGCTCACCTCACCCACCCCCCCACCCCCACCCCCTCTCTATTTTCAGCTGCTGAAGGAATCTGGGTTAGAGGTGGATCAAAGTCCACGGTCCTACTCTGAAGCCCTGGCTCCCTCTCACAAAACAAGTGATGTCATGGACGTGGTGGACGGTGACAGCCGACAGTCAGCTGTCTCATATTTGGCCCCAACACTGTAACACACCTGGAGTCACACCTGGATCCAGCTCAGACTGATGCTGTTGCACTGATGTAGAGCCGCAGGTGTTTCTAATATTCTGGTTGTTGCATCGTCTCCGTCTCTTTGCTCTAAACAACATCAGAGAAACCAGGTCTGACCTGACTCAGTCCTCCACTCAGCTCCTGGTCCGGACCCTGGTTCTCTCTCACCTCCCTTCACAGTGAAACCCTCACAGATGGTCCAGACTCCGGCAGCCTGTCATCGACCTCCACTGTCTCCCCAACCTCCTGAATCACACCCAGACTCTGCTGCTGCCTTCAGAGACACTTCTGGGTCTGAACTCAGTCTTTCAGCCTCAGGCTTTGTCCACACTGATATGTTTTCATTTTAAAACAGCGTTTCAAACAAAAACGATCTCCATCCAGACCTGAAAACACACATCACATGACCATCACCTACACTGAGCATGTGCGAGCTGGTGTAAACAGGAAGTAGATTGTCTCCTCTGAAGGAAGAACAGCAAAGACAGTTGTAGCATTAAAACAGAGAATGTAAGTGAACAACAGCAAAGACAACAAGGTCAGTGACACTGCCATTCATTATCATGTTGTATTCATCACTGGTAGTCCAGGCTGATGAGAGCCAATCAGGAGAGGCTGTGGGTGTGACCTCATCGTTTACAGAGGTCTCAGTTTCTGTCCATCCAGATAAAACACAACCCCAGAGCTTTCAGAATAAAACGGGACCAGTCTCTTTTTTCAGTGCTGGTGTGGACGGGAGATGAAAATGCAGCAAAAGAGACACGATTTAAAACGAAATCATCTCGTGGCGCACCGACAGCGTGCACTGTATTACACCACAGCCACAGATCCAAATCTGAATGTACTGCAGGTAACACACACATGATTACTTCACACAACCCCTGGTCAAATAACACGGGGGACACAAAAATAATCAATGAATTGATAATCGATTATTCGTCATTTGCATATTCAGAATCCAGGTTGATGATCAACATGGCTCCTTAGAGATAATGAACACGAAGGAATGTGTTATCACTTATCAGACGTGATAATCAATCATTAATCAATGAAGAATGTAAATTATCCTCTGATGGTCAGGAGGTCAGAGGTCAACAGAGACTGGGAACAGACCAGAGCTGAGTCAGATGAGAGCCGCAGCCTCTCCCAGACTCAGATGCAGTGAGGGATCATGGGAAACGGGGCAGCTGAATGTTTCCTCTCAGTTTGGCTGGATGTGAAATGAGACAAATTCCTGAGCATCTCTCTTGTGTCAACTTTGAAACTGTGTGTTAAACACTGGACGGCGGCCCGTCACCCCTACAACGCACTGCAGCCCCCCCCCCCCCAGAGGAATGTGACGGCTTCACCGAGGCACCCATTCACCATTCACTGACGGCTGTGTGTGTGTGTGTGTGTGTGTGTGTGTGTGTGTGTGTGCGCAGGGTTCTCACACTTCTATAAACACAGGTCCTGTGTGGGGGAGGGGTCACAGACCACCTCACATGTTAGAGCTGCAGTCGACCTCACAGTTTAATTCATCAGCAGGTGATCACACTGAACACACTCAGGTCTGCACACTGGCACACACATCATTCAGCTGCAAAGTGGGAGGAAGTAGTTCAGGCATCTGGGGTTTTCAAAGTAAAAGTCTAATACATTTTATCACATATGCTGTCAGATGACTGACAGTAGAGGAGGGTGATGTGACTATCTGACTTGGTCATGTGATCTTCTTCAGATGAATCGTTCAGATCGCCTCATTAACAGTTTCTGTGTGTAGATATTTAATTTAACCAGACCATGTTAGCTGTTCAACAGCTAGCTTAGCCCGCTAACTGCAGCTGGAGACAGCAGTCCTGGCTCTGATCTGCAGCCTCAGTGAGTTTGGTGAAGCTCCACATGAACCAGTTCTTCACCTGAGCAGAACAATTCATCTAAATATAACCTACATCTCACTATGGTCAAGTGAAATATTCAAATCACAGCAGCTGCAGTTTCTTTGATGAAGGTAAAACGAATCCCATTGTTAGCATTAGCATTGTTAGCACCATCAGTGTTGTGGTGCTGCAGAGACGCCCCGACCTACAGATCATATTCTTCAGATGAAAAGGAACATGATCCAACAACAATCACATCATCATCATTTCTAAAAGTTTTCAGTGGAAATAAAAAAATGAAACATCCTGACTCATTTCACAACATCGGCCAAAATAATCACAACATGATTTTATTTGCGTATCGTTTAGCACTATCACCATCTGGGCAGAAACAGAACCACAATCACCAGCTGCAGTCCAAGATAGTGGACTTACAATGCATCTACAGGACCAGAGACCTGCTGCAGGACCAGAGACCTGCTGCAGGACCAGGGACCTGCAGGACCAGAGACCTGCTGCAGGACCAGGGACCTGCAGGACCAGAGACCTGCAGGACCAGAGACCTGCTGCAGGACCAGAGATCTGCAGGACCAGAGACCTGCTGCAGGACCAGAGACCTGCTGCAGGACCAGAGACCTGCTGCAGGACAGAGACCTGCTGCAGGACCAGAGACCTGCTGCAGGACCAGAGACCTGCTGCAGGACCAGAGACCTGCTGCAGGACCAGAGATCTGCAGGACCAGAGACCTGCTGCAGGACCAGAGACCTGCTGCAGGACCAGAGACCTGCTGCAGGACCTGCTGCAGACCAGAGACCTGCTGCAGGACCAGAGACCTGCTGCAGGACCAGAGACCTGCTGCAGGACCCAGAGACCTGCTGCAGGACCAGAGATCTGCAGACCAGAGACCTGCTGCAGGACCAGATGACCTGCTGCAGACCAGAGACCTGCCATCAGGACCAGAGACCTGCTGCAGGACCAGAGACCTGCTGCAGGACAGAGACCTGCAGGACCAGAGACCTGCTGCAGGACCAGAGATCTGCTGCAGGACCAGAGATCTGCTGCAGGACCAGAGATCTGCTACAGGACCAGAGACCTGCAGGACCAGACACTGCTGCAGGACCAGAGATCTGCTGCAGGACCAGAGACCTGCTGCAGGACCAGGGACCTGCAGGACCAGGGACCTGCAGGACCAGAGATCTGCTGCAGGACCAGAGACCTGCTGCAGGACCAGAGATCTGCTGCAGGACCAGAGATCTGCTGCAGGACCAGAGATCTGCTGCAGGACCAGAGACCTGCTGCAGGACCAGATATCTGCTACAGGACCAGAGACCTGCAGGACCAGAGATCTGCTGCAGGACCAGAGATCTGCTGCAGGACCAGAGATCTGCTGCAGACCAGAGATCTGCTAACAGGGACCAGAGACCTTGCAGGGAACCAGACACTGCTGCAGGACCAGAGATCTGCTGCCAGGACCAGGGACCTTAGCTGCAGGACCAGAGGACCTGCAGGCACCAGAGATTCTGCAGGACCAGAGATTCTGCTGAGGCCATGAGACCTGCTACAAGGACAGAGACCTGCTGGCAGGACCGGAGATTCGCTGCAGGGACCAGAGAATCTGCAGGACCAGAGATCTGCTGCAGGACCAGAGACCTGCTACAGGACAGAGACCTGCTGCAGGACCAGAGATCTGCTGCAGGACCAGAGATCTGCAGGACCAGAGACCTGCTACAGGACAGAGACCTGCTGCAGGACCAGAGATCTGCTGCAGGACCAGAGATCTGCAGGACCAGAGATCTGCTGCAGGACCAGAGACCTGCTACAGGACAGAGACCTGCTGCAGGACCAGAGATCTGCTGCAGGACCAGAGATCTGCTACAGGACCAGAGACCTGCTGCAGCACCAGAGATCTGCTGCAGGACAGAGACCTGCTGCAGGACAGAGACCTGCTGCAGGACCAGAGACCTGCTACAGGACCAGAGATCTGCTGCAGGACCAGAGATCTGCTGCAGGACCAGAGACCTGCTGCAGGACCAGAGACCTGCTGCAGGACCAGGGACCTGCAGGACCAGGGACCTGCAGGACCAGAGATCTGCTGCAGGACCAGAGACCTGCTGCAGGACCAGAGATCTGCTGCAGGACCAGAGATCTGCAGGA
>PVUN01001214.1:13224-181906 GCA_002994505.1 Seriola rivoliana | reverse complement strand
GCAGGACCAGATATCTGCATACCAGAGATCTCCTGCAGACCAGAACCTCTACAGGACAGGACCTGCTGCATTACCAGAACTGCTGCAGGACAGTAGATCTGCAGGACCAAGTATCTGCACAAGACCAGAACCTGCTGCAGACCAGAATCTGCTTCAGCACCAACGATCTGCTGCAGTACAGAACTGCTGCAGACCAGAGATTCTCTTCAGTACCAGAGACCGTACAGGACAGAACCTACTGCAGACCAGAATCTCTGCAGGACCAAATCTGCCAGACCATATAATCTGCTGCAGACCAAATCTGCTGCAGGACCAGTACCTGCAGACCAGAGATCTGCTTGCAGACCAATACCTGCTGCTAGGACCAGAGATCTGCTACAGACATTGCTGCAGGACCAAGATCGCGCAACCAGACCTGCAGACCAAATCTGCTACAACCATAGACCTGCTGCAGACCAGAGATCTGGTGCAGACCAGAGATCTGCTACAGGACCAGAGACCTGCTGCAGGACCAGAGATCTGCTGCAGGACCAGAGATCTGCTGCAGGACCAGAGATCTGCTGCAGGACCAGAGATCTGCTACAGGACCAGAGACCTGCTGCAGGACCAGAGATCTGCTGCAGGACCAGAGATCTGCTGCAGGACCAGAGATCTGCTGCAGGACCAGAGATCTGCTACAGGACCAGAGACCTGCTGCAGGACCAGAGATCTGCTGCAGGACCAGAGATCTGCTGCAGGACCAGAGATCTGCTGCAGGACCAGAGATCTGCTACAGGACCAGAGACCTGCTGCAGGACCAGAGATCTGCTGCAGGACCAGAGATCTGCTGCAGGACCAGAGACCTGCAGACACAGGAGGCGCGGCAGGGACTGAAGTTTCAAAGTAAGACACTTCCATACAGCAGCTCATAGATAAATAATAGCTCTGTCCATATGAACTCAGCAGAAAGTCTGATTGGTTGTCACAGTTTATAAACCGAAGAAGGAGAAAGCTTTGTGGGCGAGGAGCAGCAGTGAACAGACGAACATCAGAAAGAAGCATCAAAGGGTCAGAAAGATATGAATCACAACTTCCTGTCAGGACTTTCACATTAAAAGCAGAGCAGAAAGGGGATGCAGAGATTTGTGAGTGAGGCTTTAAGTTGAAGTGACAATCTGTATCCAGGAAACAACATGCACAACTAGTCATGTGATCAACACTTCACCTAAACCTGTGAGGATTCATAATGACTTCCTCCACTAACAGCTGTTCAGGGTTTGAATGGACAAGAAACTGGTTGAATCAGGAACAAGAGAGTTCTGGTTCTTTAAAAGATCCAAACACATTTCTAAAAACTGAAGGAAACAGGTCGGAGGCCTTTGGTACCAAACATCCAGTCCAGTTTAAAGCAGTTCACTCTCAGACTTCAGGTCCATTCTAGATGAATTCAACATGTGTCAAACTACAGCATGAAAGGAAACCTACACTCATCTGGACCAGCCTCACCTGGACCACCTTCACTTGGACCAGCCTCACCTGGACCATCGCAGAGCTGCAGACTCCTCCTGTGGTGATGACGAGCAGAAACAACTGATACTCAAAGCATCAGTGTCTCCAGAGCCTGAACTCACACAGTCCAACCACACAACAGAAGCCCACGAGAGGGGGGGGGGGCAGTTTGTAAAGCTGTGTTTGTAACTCTGGCTCACACTTCACTGGAGCTGTGTGGTGATGCATTACAAACAGATTATAATCCCGTCAGGAATGTAGAGGAACTGTTCTCACTGGAACCTTCAGACCAGAGTCTGTGGTTCCAATCAAACCACAAGGTTTTACAGAGTAAAGGAAAGTATTCACACTGTTGATGTCCCGTCTGTCCTGGACTCTTTATGATCCTCAAACTTCAGACACGATCTTTTGAATTCATCTGAACTGACGTTCCTGCAGAAGGAACCATACCTTTGTTCCACATGGAAAAGATTCAGTGAAACATGAAAGTTCCTCAGTGTCAGTGTGCTGCTGCATCTGTCCAACAACACCTGAGACTTAGGTATGATTTCTTTTTTTAAGACACGTACCTTCATGTTCATTTCCTGTTTCAAGAAACAACAAGTCATCAACAGGAACTTAGTTCAGTTTGTCACTGAGTCACAAGTTACGATGACACCTTTCAAGGTTAAAGGTTAAATTCATCATTCATCAAAAGAAACATGATGAAATCTTTTTTCTTCACTGGACAGAAATGTGAGTTTATTTCTCAAAGGAAGATATCCACCCTTGTTCTGGGTTTGGTACCTCAGCTCTGACACTTGTATTAAAGGGATGGTTCAGGTGATCAGGTGTGGGGGTGTATGAGGTAGTCATATATAGTCAGAGTGTTACCTGCACTACATAAGGTAAGAGACGGACCGGCAGCAGCAGCAGAGTGATGAGCTGCTGTGGGTGGGGCCTCCAGAAAATAGACACTTTTAAAAACGCTCATGGAAACAATCCAACATTTGTTTAAATGAAGCTTCATGTAGAAGATTTTCATCTTTATATTCCTGTGAAAACAGCTCTTTCCTTTGGCACTACATTTTTCAACCGCTGCACTACCGTATTCCTACACACAAGTCCACAGTATTACCCCACCTTCTGACTCAGCTGACCTGCGGCTGTGAAACATTGTCGTTGTAGTTTTCATGTTTTAATTCACTGATACTAAATAAATAAACCAAAAGAATAAAGACAGTTTGAGCTCAACATCTGGCCTGATGTGAACTTTAAGAAAAGGCAGTGACAGTGATAATCTGCTGTAACATGCTGTGGACAGACCCACACTGTGCTCCCTCACGCTGCCCACAGAGGAGGCGGCAGTTAGCTCTTGGCAGCCAGCTCGTCCTGGCAGCTCTGAAAGCTAAAAGCTCTTTGAGATGCCTTCAAACACAAATGCTCTGACTGCAGCACCGCGAGAAACTGCCACTGAAAACAAGACACACCGCCACCAGGGAAAAACAGGCTGTCTGAGCAGCGCCCTGGATCCACTGCTCTGTTGCTAGGTTTGAGGTTTTTCCTCACCAAACTATTTTTAACTACCAGCTCTGGTGCTCAGTTAAAAAGAAAAGAACTGTGGGAAATTGACACACCCAGAACATTTCCAACTGATCTGAAGTTTTTAATCATATTTGATGAAGAATGAATTAAGAGGCTCAAGAAATATCACCGTGCTTCAAACCTGACGCTGGATTCAACTTCTTTTTTTCACGTTGTTTGTCAATATTTATTGCAAAGAGGGAAGAGGGGAGGGCTCAACATGCAAATCCTCATACTTCACATCTGATGCTGCTTGTTGTATGATATCAAAGAGCAAACTAGTCACCTCCTGGTGGTCGTATCCCTCCGCCACTCAGACTAGTTTCAGGCGACATCCCTGTTTATCCACAGTCAGAGAAAATATTAAATATCAACCATCTGTGTGAAGTTTTGTCATAAATACTGTGAAATCTTGAGTAATGGCTAAAAGGTGCTTTCTAAGGTCACACTGAGCTTGACCTTTGACCTGTAATCAGTTCATCTTTGAGTCCACGAGAATGAGACAGACGAGCTAAAAACAAAATGGCTGCTGCTCTGACTGTCGCCGGTGTGGAGGAATATAAACATCAGGTTCACATGCTCATGTTATCCAGAACAGAGCTTGTGTTCATCTCTTCTCACAACCTGCACATGCTCGTTTCATCATGTATGGTTGATCACAGTTAATGTTTGGGATCTGGCTCATCTCTATCAGTCTAATCTGTCAGGTTCTTTTCTTTCCCTCTCTTTCTTTTCCCACCTTCTCTTTCTCCACCGTCTCTTTTTTTCTGTTGCTGTTGTTTCACCAACTGGACAAACACTCAAAGCAAACACAACACCAGACCTGAACCTTCCCTGAATGAGTGAACGGATAAGAGAGGTTCCCTGACTCTCTACATGTCTGTACATCAACACACAGTGTCACAGTATCTCTGATCTACACTTATGATCAAGAATCATAGTAATCATAAAAGCAGGAAACCAGCAGCATGAGCAGCAGGTCCAGACAGCTCCCACATTTCTATTCCTGCTGTGGTTTCTGAGAACCACACTGAACTGTCTGCAGTTCTTCTTTACACTGAGTCCTCAGAGTCTGGACTGGATCCTGGGTTTGGTCCTAATAAGCTCCACCCCCTGAGGAGTCCACAGGTGGGATCTTCAGGCTCGGGGGGGGGGGGGTCACAGTACTGGACCTGGTTTCACTTCAACCAGGAGACTGTAAAGATGATTCAGTCGATTCTACCTGTGACGATATTCAGTTCATCCCTCCCTCTGTGTGATATTGATTATTATTATTTATTATCCATCTGTGTCCTGCTTGTGATTTGTGAATGTGGTATTTATGTGCAGGTTAATGTTGGTTTAGTACATGTAGTATTTTGTATTGTTCGCTGTATTTACATTGTCAGCTAAAAAACATCTTACTGGAGACATCTGACAACAGTCTGATAACAGTCTGACAACAGTCTGATAACAGTCTGACAACAGTCTAACAATAGTCTGATAACAGTCTAACAACAGTCTGATAACAGTCTGTCAACAGTCTGATAACAGTCTGACAACAGTCTGACAACAGTCTGATAACTGTCTGATAACAGTCTGTCAACAGTCTGACAACAGTCTGATAACAGTCTGATAACAGTCTGTCAACAGTCTGACAACAGTCTGATAACAGTCTAACAACAGTCTGATAACAGTCTGTCAACAGTCTGATAACAGTCTGACAACAGTCTGATAACAGTCTGTCAACAGTCTGATAACAGTCTGACAACAGTCTGTCAACAGTCTGATAACAGTCTGACAACAGTCTGACAAAAGTCTGATAACTGTCTGATAACAGTCTGTCAACAGTCTGACAACAGTCTGATAATAGTCTGTCAACAGTCTGACAACAGTCTGATAACTGACAAGTATGATAACAGTCTGATAACAGTCTGATAACAGTCTGATAACTGACAAGTATGATAACAGTCTGTCAACTGTCTGACAACAGTCTGATAACAGTCTGATAACAGTCTTACAACAGTCTGATAACAGTCTGTCAACAGTCTGATAACAGTCTGATAACTGACAAGTATAACAGTTTGACAACAGTCTGATAACAGTCTGATAACAGTCTGATAACAGTCTGACAACAGTCTGATAACAGCCTGATAACAGCCTGATACCTGACACGTATGATAACAGTCTGACAACAGTCTGACGACAGTCTGATAACTGACAAGTATGATAATCGTCTGATAACAGTCTGACAACAGCCTGACAACAGTCTGACAACAGTCTGATAACAGTCTGATAACAGCCTGATAACTGACAAATATAACAGTCTGACAACAGTCTGACAACAGTCTGATAACAGTCTGATAACAGCCTGACAACAGTCTGATAACAGTCTGATAACTGACAAATATAACAGTCTGACAACAGTCTGACAACAGTCTGTCAACAGTTTGACAACAGTCTGACAACAGTCTGATAACTGTCTGACAACAGTCTGATAACAGTCTGTCAACAGTTTGACAACAGTCTGATAACTGATAAATATAACAGTCTGACAACAGTCTGACAACAGTCTGATAACAGTCTGATAACTGACAAGTATAACAGTTTGACAGCAGTCTGACAACAGTCTGATACCTGACACATATGATAACAGTCTGACAACAGTCTGATGACAGTCTGACAACTGACAAGTATGATAACAGTCTGACAACAGTCTGACAACAGTCTGATAACTGACAACTATAATAACAGTCTGACAACAGTCTGACAACAGTCTGTCAACAGTCTGATAACAGTCTGACAACAGTCTGACAACAGTCTGATAACTGTCTGATAACAGTCTGTCAACAGTCTGACAACAGTCTGATAACAGTCTGATAACAGTCTGATTACAGTCTGTCAACAGTCTGACAACAGTCTGATAACAGTCTAACAACAGTCTGATAACAGTCTGTCAACAGTCTGATAACAGTCTGACAACAGTCTGTCAACAGTCTGATAACTGTCTGATAACAGTCTGTCAACAGTCTGACAACAGTCTGATAACAGTCTGTCAACAGTCTGACAACAGTCTGATAACTGACAAGTATGATAACAGTCTGATAACAGTCTGATAACAGTCTGATAACTGACAAGTATGATAACAGTCTGTCAACTGTCTGACAACAGTCTGATAACAGTCTGATAACAGTCTGTCAACAGTCTGATAACTGACAAGTATAACAGTTTGACAACAGTCTGATAACAGTCTGATAACAGTCTGATAACAGTCTGAAAACAGTCTGATGACAGCCTGATAACAGTCTGATACCTGACACGTATGATAACAGTCTGACAACAGTCTGACGACAGTCTGATAACTGACAAGTATGATAATAGTCTGATAACAGTCTGACAACAGCCTGACAACAGTCTGACAACAGTCTGATAACAGACACGTATGACAACAGTCTGACAACAGTCTGATAACAGTCTGACAACAGCCTGACAACAGTCTGATAACAGTCTGATAACTGACAAATATAACAGTCTGACAACAGTCTGACAACAGTCTGTCAACAGTTTGACAACAGTCTGACAACAGTCTGATAACTGTCTGACAACAGTCTGATAACAGTCTGTCAACAGTTTGACAACAGTCTGATAACTGATAAATATAACAGTCTGACAACAGTCTGACAACAGTCTGATAACAGTCTGATAACTGACAAGTATAACAGTTTGACAACAGTCTGACAACAGTCTGATAACAGCCTGATAACAGTCTGATACCTGACACATATGATAACAGTCTGACAACAGTCTGATGACAGTCTGACAACTGACAAGTATGATAACAGTCTGACAACAGTCTGATAACTGACAACTATAATAACAGTCTGACAACAGTCTGATAACAGTCTGTCAACAGTCTGACAACAGTCTGACAACATTCTGATAAGTCTTATAACTGACAAATATGACAACAGTCTGACAACAGTATGACAAGTCTGTCAACAGTCTGATAACAGTCTGACAACAGTCTGATAACTTACAAGTCTGATAACAGTCTGACAAAAGTCTGATAACAGTCTAATAACAGTCTGATAACAGTCTGACAACAATGTGATAATAGTCTGACAACAGTCTGATAACAGTCTGATAACTGACAAGTATGATAACAGTCTGATAACTGACAAGTATGATAACAGTCTGACAACAGTCTGATAACTGATAAGTATAATAACAGTCTGATAACAGTCTTACAACAGTCTGATAACAGACAAGTATAATAACAGTCTGACAACAGTCTGTCAACAGTCTGACAACAGTCTGATAACTGACAAATATGACAACAGTCTGTCAACAGTCTGACAACAGTCTGATAACTGACAAATATGACAACAGTCTGACAACAGTATGACAAGTCTGTCAACAGTCTCATAACAGTCTGACAACAGTCTGACAAAGTCTGATAACAGTCTGATAACCGTCTGACAACAGTCTGATAAAAGTCTGATAACTGACAAGTATGATAACAGTCTGACAAAAGTCTCTCAACAGTCTGTCAACAGTCTGACAACAGTCACATAATTTTATCTCTGTAGAGACAAAGAGGAGAGTTACAGTGTTCACAACACACACTGGTCTACAGTCAGATGTAGATAGCTGTTGCTATGGAAAAGCTAATAGGGATCTTAATTAAACAAACAAACAACTGCATGTTTCCTGTCGTGATAAAAGACGTTACACTGAACTGAGAAAAGACGCGAACCAGGTTTACCTGAGCTAACTCACCCACACAACAAACCCTGAGAGTCTTGTTTAAGTCTTTAAGAGACAATGTTGTCATCTCTCAAACCAAAACCAAACAGCCCCCCATCATCAGAAACTGGAGATGAACACAGTCACTTCTTCTAGTATTCATGGTTCAGAACGAAGCAGCAGTGATTCTCCTGACTGAATTCAAACTGATGTTTTCATGACCAGAGGCACCAAACAGGTACCAGCAGGTCATTGATCAGATTATCTGAACATCACAGAGACACACAGAGATACACAGAGAGAGACACACAGAGATACAGAGAGACACACAGAGACACACAGAGATAAAGAGAGACACACAGCAGAGACAAACAGAGATACAGAGAGACACACAGAGACACACAGCAGAGACACACAGCAGAGACACAGAGACACACACAGATACAGAGAGACACACAGAGACACACAGCAGAGACACACAGCAGAGACACAGAGACACACACAGATACAGAGAGACACAGAGACACACATCAGAGACACACAGCAGAAACACAGAGAGACACACAGAGATACAGAGACAAACAGAGATACAGAGAGACACACAGAGGCACACAGAGACACAGAGAGACACACATAGATGCAGAGAGACACAGAGATACAGAGAGACACACAGAGACACAGAGAGACACAGAGAGACACACAGAGATGCAGAGAGACACAAAGAGACACACAGAGATACAGAGAGATACACAGAGACACACAGAGATACAGAGAGACACACAGAGATACAGAGAGACAAACAGAGACACACAGAGATACAGAGACACACAGAGATACACACAGATACAGAGAGACACAGAGACACACAGAGATACAGAGAGACAAACAGAGACACACAGAGATACAGAGAGACACACAGAGACACACAGCAGAGACACACAGAGATACACACAGATACAGAGAGACACAGAGACACACAGAGATACAGAGAGACACACAGAGATACATAGAGACACACAGAGATACATAGAGACACACAGAGGCACACAGCAGAGAAACACAGAGATACATAGAGACACACAGAGGCACACAGCAGAGACACACAGAGGCACACAGCAGAGAAACACAGAGATACATAGAGACACACAGAGGCACACAGCAGAGACACACAGAGATACACACAGATACAGACAGACACAGAGAGACACAGCAGAGACAGAGACACACAGAGATACACATATATATATATATATATATATATATATACACACATATATACATATATATGCATATACATACAGTATATATATATATATATATATAATATATATATATATATATATATATACATATATATACACACACATATATATATACACATATACATATATATTACTGTATGTCCATTATTTAACAAACAGGCAGCAGCTGACTCAGTGACTCCTCCTCCCTCCAGAGTTTGTCAGATGAAGCTTTTATTGTGAAACAGGAAGTGTTTGGCTCAGATCAGCAGTGACTTCACACAGAGAACAAACCAGGAAACAGAGAAACCAAGACTTCAGCACATCAAGCTTTAGAGAGGAGAAGCGTTCATAGTGAGTAACAGCTGTTTGTTACGCTCAGCAGGAACGGGACAGAGGGAACTATCTACAATGCCCAATCTCGTAAACTATCACGTTCGTACCTAGTGCATAATGCTGGCGATCTTCTTATTCAAGCGTGCATCAACCACACTCTGTCACGATCCAGAGAGGTGTCTGTTGGGACCCTGATCCATCCAGGGACCCAAGGTGTTCAACCCCTAAGCCACAGACTAACAGACCAGCTGTTCAGAAGAAGAGTTTAGTTTTGGCTCTTACCTGTAGAGGAGCAGACCGTCCCCTGAGTCTCTGAGGACAGAAGAGAAAAACATCAATCAACATTATTTATAGAATTTAATGATCACCTGATGATGTAAATGTCACACACTGCAGTTACAGTTCGTTCCAATGGAGCCACTGTCACAGAAAATACACAGCACCAACATCCACCACCTGCTGTTTCCTCCACCACCCAACAAGCATCAGCAAACATGGTCCCAGTCCCAATGTTATGATGTCACAGTGAGGTTGACCTATGACCTACTGCATATAAAATATCATCACTCCATTTTATCTATACAGACATTTGAGTTAAACCGTGTCTTAATTAGTAAATGAATTTGTCAGTTACGGCCAAAACGTGTTTTGTGAGGTCACAGTGACCTTGACCTTTGACCTCACATTTCACTGTCACTGATGCAGAGGAATTAAAACTGTAAAGACCACTTCTGTAACCTCCACCATCTGACCCCTGTCCTCTGTCCACTCTGTGTTCAGTGTGATCTCTCAGCCACCCTGTCATCTTCCTTGTTCACGTCTGTCTTTCACTGACGACAGCACCGTCCCAACACAGGAACTCTTCAGTCCACAGAGCTTCATTCTGTGAGTCACAAGGTTTATGAGGAATATTCCTCTCAGTGATTCTACAACAGAGAACACGTGGTGACGAGTCCTCAGCCTCACAATGAAGGTTCATAAAAACTCAGTGGTTCTTCTGAAGCATCAGGAACATGTGGTCTGTCAGAGGAACCAGGATCCACATCAAACTAACCAACCAACATCTGTGTTCTCACACACACACACACACCTGTCTAAGGCATCACCTCACACTGATGCTGCTGACCCAGTCTAAAGGCACAAAGAAGAGGAAGAGACAGTCGACACCTGAACCAATCAGAGCCTGTCACTAACGGAGCAGCAGGTTCAAAATCAGATTCTTCTCACAGATCAATGACATCATCTTTAAATCAGTTCAGGTTCATAACATTAGAACTCAAACACAGTCAGTAACTTCTGACTCTAGGCGTCTCTCAAACAAAACAATAATAAAAGACGCTGTTTGGTGATGTTATGAAATAGCGTGGGGTCATGGAAGTTGTTTTCCTCACCACCATTACTGTAAGCTCCTCCCGGTTTGGATTCCTTCAGTGTGAGTGGTTCAGGAAATCAAACAGCCCCTGTGATTATAACAAAAACACTGAATGAAGCAGCTTCACGTTTAAAGTCAGAGTCTGAGCGACGCTGTACGGAGGACAGAGACTCAGGGAAGAGCTGGAGCTGAGACTGATGCTAACCTTTGTTCTGACTGTTTCTCTGATAACTTATGAACCAGACGTTCAGCAGGTTTTTACCAGCAGCTGAATGATCCACAGAGGTGTCCTCCTCTCCATAACAAACACACCGGGGGATTAAATCCAGGAGAAACACTGAATATAGCATTTTGACGTTAAACATCAAGATTCAGCGACGCTCTTCAGACACACAGGACAGGACGTCTCCAGCAGCTGGAGCTGAGCAGCTTGTTCCTCTAAGAACTTCAGATCCAGACGTCCCACGACTAAAATCATCTGCTTCAAACAACGAGCTGAAAACCACCAGGTGGAAAAAGAGAATCTTAAACATGAGACTTAAAACTGGATAAAAGACAATGTTGATAGTTCTGGCAGGCACCACTGAAGTCCATCACCATGATTAAAGTCACAGATTTCTCTGGTTTGATGGAAACATTTGTGATGATGTAAGAACACAACTCAACAACATATAGAACAGAAGTCTGCAACCTTTACTATGAAAACAGCCACTTTTGTCTTCTCTCCCACAAATAAAAATCATCTGAAGCCGCAAAACCTATTCGACCCTTAAAATGAAGATAACACAGCGTTAAAGTTTTATAGATCGTTTTACTACGTATAAAAGAACTATAGTTAATTGCATTTATGAAATTATAGAACTACAAAAAAACTGTTGATGTTTTATTGCTGTTTTACCTGTTATAACAAAGCAAAACACCAAACTCTTATGAACAGGAGAAACAAACACTGGCATGTGTACGCCTACTTTTAAATAAAACAGATCTATGCAGGCCTATTGAGTCCTTCTCTTATTTGTGGAGGATTCAAAAAATAAAAAGTAACCCACTTTGAAATGAATAAAACATGTAACTGCAGCCTAAAAGCTTTAAGAAGAGTAAACATGAGAACAGGCCAGTTTTTTCCTCCAGGACTTTATCCATGGTTATCTTACCAGCGGTCCCAAACTCAAGATTAGCCTATCGGCGGCAGGAAGAGGCAGTGGGCTGCAAACGTTGCTATGGAGACGATGACTATATTGATCTTATTTTATTTGTTTCAGAGCCACAGGGAGCCACTGCAGAAGGGCAGAGGAGTCGCGGACTGCCGACCCCGATATAGAACACAGGTCTAGTTGTTTTTAGACGTTTTAATAGTTACAGAACTTTAAAGATCTGCAACAACCGGTTTAACAGCTGAAGCTCAACCCCATCTGACTTCAGAGCAGGAGGAGAACCAGACTGGATTCATGTGGTTTAACAAACCACAACACAAAAATACCTCAATTAAACCCAGAGACAAAGTTTTTCACTCCAAACCCACATGTGAAGAGTGAGGAGCAGTGTCAGGTCTGCACACATGATCTGAATCAGCAGCTCAAACAGGAAGTGGATCAGTCAGCAGAGAGCAGCCTGAGGCAGATTCTCTACATGACTTTTCTTGTCTAGAACATGAACCTGAACCACTGACGTTCTTCACCTCCAGGATCAGCCTCTTTCCTGACACACCCTCCCCTCTCTCAGCCTGATAATGCTTCTGTCAAGTCGATGTTCAGAGTCCAGACTGACTTTCACTCAAGTGTTGACATGATGAAACCACCTGACAGCTTCTGAAAGACTTCCTGTTACAGGCTGGTTCAGGTCAGGACTCCTCTGCGCCTGGAACTGCAGCCTGTCTCCTCAGATTATGAACACGAGCTGGATCCTGATCCTAAACCTGATCCTGACCCTGATCCTGATCCTTACCCTGATCCTAAACCTGATCCTGACCCTGAACCTGATCCTGACCCTAATTCTAAACCTGATCCTGACCCTGATTCTAAAACTGATTCTGATCCTGATTCTAAACCTGATCCTGATCCTAAACCTGATCCTGATCCTGACCCTGATCAAGATCCTGGTCCTGGTTCTCTCTGTGACATCACACAGACCTTCTCTGACAGTTCTCTGTGTGGTATACACCAGTACAGGCCTGCTGTTGGGGGGGTCAAAGGTTACAGATGACCTTCAGGCTAAGGTCATGTAAAGGTCAGTGGTTGAACTTCAGAGATCAAGGACGACTGTTGTTGTGAAAGTGGTGCACGGGAAACACCTGGTCAGACAGATGTTGCTCTCTTCCTGCTGCTGAGCCACTGAAGGGAGCCACTGTACAGTTTAAAGGAATGAACAAATGAATGAATGAATGAACGAATGAACGAATGAATTATGGGCTTTATGTAAACAAGATCAATATTAGTGCACAAAGGGTCTGTCTTATACAAACAACACTGAAGTGACCTCACAGGACTTCAGGTCAGTGTTCACAGCTCTGACTGCAGGGTGGTGCTGAAGAGGTTTGTAGTTCTGAACCACAGAGCGATGGTCAGACCTGGGGGGGAGGGGGCTCAGTCCGTCACCACGACAATCCAAATATAATCTGAATCTCAATGTGACCAAGTGAACTATCCAAATCACAGCGGCTGCAGTTTATGTGATGAAGGTAAAATGTGTCTCATTGTTGTTCATTGTTAGCATTAGCATTGTTAGCACCATCAATGTTGTGGAGCTACAGAGACGCTCCGACCTACCAATCATGTTCTCCAGACACAGAGGAACATGATCCAACAACAATCACATCATCACCTTTTTATATTTTGTTCAGTGAAAATGAAAATGATCATTTCACCTGAACTCTGTCACAGAGCACCACAGTGTTTAACATAGTCACATATGACGACTTGGAACAGGTGAGCAGGTGTGAGCAGGTGAGGGCTGTTGTCAGCGTCTTGGAGATATGGTTATTTCCTGGAGACAGAACACACCAGTGAAACTCAGTTTGAATCAAACTCATAAAGACACCAGTAATAAACACCTGGTGTTCCTTTGGACCAGTGGTTCTCCACTGGAGACACCTTACTGATGTAACGAGTGTGAACCCGCTGCTTCACCTTGTCTGGATTAGTCCCTGATAAGCTGCTCATTTACTCTCTGAGACACAAACCACTGCCCGTCTGTTGGACCTGCACATGTACAGTTGTATAAAGTTCTGTCTAGAACCCGCTGATGATGAGGTTCCACACAGTAACAGTTGGTTCAGTCACTTCACTGGTGTGACCTGGAACAGAAACTGGTTCCACCGGCTCAGAACTGGTTCCTGCTGCAGACACCAACAGTCAGCTGAGCCGCTCATGCAGAAACACCTGCTCCTCCACGTTACAGCTCGTCTCCTCCGGACTCTGATCAGGACCGATCAATACTCACTCACTGATCATGGGCACAGATGATGTCAGAGCTGTGGGCGGAGCTCTGCACCTCCAAAATTTACAATGTTCCAAATCACACCACAAACACACAACGGCACAAAATGACTTTAACTCGCATGAGATGATGAGGTTTGTGTTTGTGTTTTCTACCGTAGCAACATGGTTATCATGACAAGAGAAACCAACCAGGTGTGTTAGCTTTATCTGATCTGAGCTCATGAAGCATTTTCATTAAGACGACCACTTTTGTTTTTCTAATGGCGGGAAAAATGGAGGGAGCTGCAGACGCATGTTTGATGAGGGTTGTACTCAGTCTGTTAATCATATTTTATTTCCCAGGATAGTCCTGTCACTATGGACAGGTGCATAGAGGCATTTTGCGTAGGATACATTCATATCAGTGCATAACTACATCATTTAACGAACTGGACTAATCAATATTAATATTGATATTAGGAGATCACAAAGGTTACAAGATGTGACACCAGCTGTCACAGAGGATGTCATAGTCTGTTTTGATGATTCACACGTATCCATTTATTCCACAACTAATAAATTAATATTACAAATAATGAATATTTCATCAGTTATTGATTAGATACACAGAGCTGGTCTGTTGTTTCCTGTTGAAATATTCACAGCTTCATCAGTCATGTGTGTTTTTATTGTTTGTTATATTTGTGGATTTAGAACATGTTTGATGTGTGTTTTGTTTTTGTATTTGGAACAAATTTCCTAAATGTTCATGTGTTTTGTCCTTAGGAGCCACCGTACATTAACAATATACAATATACAATATCCTAACCCTCACAAGGAACTTTTACATTGAGACGTTTAAAAACTTTCATGCTCACACTGGATTGAATAATCATGAGAGAGATGGATCAGGCCCAGGTAAAGTTTCCTCCTCAGGCTTGATGTTATGATCCAACAGGAAGTCAGTTTATCATGTGATAACTGTGTCAATAACCTGGTTGTTGTCACACTGAAAACTGAGTCCAACTGAGTGAATTTATTGATTCATATAAACTGAAGTGAACACACAGCTGAATGATCTGTGGCTAAAAAGTCACTCACTGGTTTTTAATTATAGTTGACTTTAAATAATTAACCTGGACAGCAGACTGTGTTGTAGTCATGATGATACCAGGCCACTGACATATACTGTATATATATATATATATATATATATATATATATATATGTGTGTGTGTGTGTGTGTGTATAGATATGCAGTATGTATATACATATATGGTTGAATCTGACTCAACTGATCATAACTCTCTGAAGCTGAAGTCGAAAAGTAAAAGCGAAGAAATAAAAGATTAAAGATTAAGATTAAATTACATCAATCACACATTATTCCCCTCCTCAGCAGGATCCCTGTTAACACCCATTTTAAAGTGAACATTACTTCAAGTAACTTCATGACTGTTACTGTGATGATTGTACCAATTCTAAAGCTCACTCTGATGTCACAAAGACTCACCTGGTACCACCTGAACAGAGCCCAGCAGAGCAGGTAGGCGGCCAGGCTGAACTTGGCGGTCCGGTATCTCTCCGGTAAACAGCTCAGGTACATGAGCAGCTCCGACCGTCCTCCGCTCGGCGGCTCTCCCCGGGACAAGCCGTTGTTCTCCGCGGAGTCCGTGCTGCTGGCCGGGCTCTCCATGACCGCCCCCCCCCCCCCCCCCCCCCGCCGCTGTGAGGTCCTGGTCCACACAAAGTTCCGTTCACCTAGAACCGGCTGGGACTGGAGTCAGAGCTCAGCGCGGCAACACGGAGGTCTCCCATACTGTCCTCAACTGTCCTCTCACACACTGGCTGCTGCTGCTGCTGCTGTGGGATGAAGGTGATGATGATGATGATGCCAGCTCCGAAGCGCGCCAAGTCTTAGAGTTAGTAATCACTCGCACGTCCAGGATTTAACTGAGCCCGGAAACCTCCAATGTAAACGACTTTAATTTTTCAAATTAAAAGTCCCAGGACGCCCCTTCAAAGTGTCTGCTGCTCTGCCCCCAGTGCACAGGTCAGTGAAGGCCTGCAGCGCCCCCTGGTGGCAGAGCCACGTGACACACTCACATAGTGACACACCCCCTTTATTTTAAATCAGTGAACTGTTTGTCAGTTGATGTTCTGACTGTTGTTCTGACTGTTGTACTGACTGTTGTTCTGACTGTTGTACTGACTGTTGTACTGACTGTTCTGACTGTTGTACAGAGGTGTTACACTGACAGGTGTTACTCTTATCTGGAGTTTGACCTTTATTCAATTGTAAAATTTATTTCAAATAAAAACGTTTTAACTAGAAAATATGATTTAATTCAATCTTCCTTATTGACCTCCTTATTGAACTGTATGAATGACTGCACCTCTGCAGCTGAAGGCCGAGTCTTCATACACCCATGACACTTTTATGTATTATACAAGTTACTGAAACTGACAGTTTAAACAGAACTGGTTGTTATTATTGATCAGAGTGAGAAAAATCAATCAATCAATTTCCATGTTGCAGTGTGTTGTTTCATCTACTGAAGTGTCATAATGTGTCTTTGTGTTGTATCAGTATCGTATCATAGTATAACAGTATTATAGTATAATAGTATTATAGTATTACAGTATTATAGTATAACAGTATAATAGTATTATAGTATTATAGTATCACAGTATAACAGTATAACAGTATAACAGTATTATAGTATTATAGTATAACAATATAACAGTATAATAGTTAGTATTATAGTATTATAGTATAACAGTATAATAGTATTATAGTATTACAGTATTATAGAATTATAGTATAACAGTATAATTGTATTATAGTATTATAGTATAACAGTATAATAGTATTATAGTATTACAGTATTATAGTATTATAGTATAACAGTATAATAGTATTATAGTATTATAGTATAACAGTATAACAGTATAATACTATTATAGTATAACAGTATAATAGTATTATAGTATTATAGTATTATAGTATAACAGTATAATAGTATTATGGTATAACAGTATGATAGTATTATAGTACAATAGTATTGTAGTATCTTCAACAGCTGAATGAGATGAACACCTGACTCATTGAACTACTGTTCTAATTCACAGTGATCACAGCTGACTGATGATGAACTGATGAACTGAGGAACTGATGATGAACTGATGATAAACTGAAACACAGTCACCTGAACAGTCCATTCATACTGTATCATACAGAACAACCAATGACAGCAGATCCCTGTCACCTTCAAACACGTAATAATAAACCTACTGTCACTGTGTAGGAATAATACACGCAGTCATTTAATCCATAACTGTACATGATCAATACAAAGGTTCAGACTTTAGAGACACAGATTTCAGCTGAGGTCGACTCTGTGTAGATCCTCTGTAGTGACATACACCACCTGAAACACACAGGTTCACATCAGGACATTAGGTTATCTTAGAATAAAGATCATTTTCACACAGCTCATCTACACTGGGACGTACCTGTTGAGGTGTAAGGTCAGAGAGACAACAGAGAACAGACAAACAAACTAACTGGCTGACCTCTGATTAGCTGCTCTGACAGCCAATCAGAGGTCTTAGAGGACGGCATGCCACTGATCAGGCACATGAACAAAAAGCCATCGAAGGTCTGGAGAACACTGACTGATCCACACTGCTGATTAACAGAGCGACGACTCCTTCAGGTGCGTCCTTCTTCTCCTGAAGGCTCCAACAGGTGGATCCTTCACGGTCCAACATATCCCATGATTCATTGCTCTCCAGTGATGAAAATAACATGTCAGTAAACCACAGTGACAGAGAGTCTGAGGATCACACTGTTAAATGTCAGTACGGTGTTTCAGCTCAACAACGGTACAACTGCTAAAACCAAGAGATTGAAAACTAAAGTCATGTGTTGTCAAGGTTGCTAGGCAACAGGAGCAGCGCTCTGACTGAGTCCTCTGGTTCCTGAACTGAGACACAGCTACAGTCCTTCTGCTCTTCATTGTTTCCTGACTCTTAGGTTTCATTCATCTTTTTAACCTCCAGATTCACCTGAGACCAACTGTCTCTGGTTTATGTAAGGCCAGAGGTGAGACCTGTCACTGAACATCTGTACTGAACATCTGCTTCACGGTCATCATGTGATCTGACCTAAGGAGCTGAGCTGACTGATTTCAGACTGATGAACAGTGACTCACACTCACCTGGTGGTGGGAGGGGTCGGGGTAGTCACAGACGTCCAGTGGGAAGACGGAGCGTATCAGCGTTTTCACCTGCTCAGGGTAAACGTAGGTGGGCCGACACAGACTCCCTGCCTTCACCCCCACCTTATGAAACATCTGGAATAAAAGAGGAAGAGCTGAGGCAATATATGATGATTGATGAGTCATTCATCATTTCATCTATTCTTTCATCCGTCCAGAAATCCATTTTCTGCTGCTTCTCCAGGTCCCGGCTCTTTTCCCCAGCCACGTCCATGTGTTTTTGAAAAGTGCTTCATAAATAAAGTTTTTATTAGTGCCACGGGTGGTCAGCTCCGAGGCACTCCTCTACAGCTAGAATAGCTGTAGAGGAGTGCCTCGAGGCGGAGCCCTGAGGCATCTATTAATCTTCTGTTTCGGGTTTATTATTCTTCCGCCAAATTTCGGCGCGTAACTCGTCCCGCACCTTTGAGAAAACCCCAGTAATATATACATCAAAACGTGCGTCTTGATCCCGAAAGGGGTGCTATGACTTTTGGTGTTAAAATTCCAATTTTTCCCAAAGTTATTCCCAAAATACTGGGAATAAATAATGCATTAGGAATGCATTGGAATTTTCTTTAAAAACCCACAAAATTTCACCTTTTTTCTACAAAATTTCACCTTTTTTCTGAGTCACCCAGCTCTCTCATACCTGCACGTAGAAATGTGATTCAAACTATAAAACGGAGGAAAACTTCTGCTCTCTCAAAAAGACAGGAACTGTTTTTACATAACATGTAAACTTTTCAAACTATGAGCACTCAAAGGAGGAGTGCAAATCACTTTTTCTTCAAAGTTAGAGTGACAGCGTCAGTTGGCTGGAGTGCGTGAAGCAGTAAAAAATAACCTTTATTTTTATTTTTAACTCGAGCTCACAGCCAAACCGTAAAAAGGAGACAAATGATTCTTTCTGAAAATATAGACATAATTGTTGGGATTCATAAAATGTAACTTTGACAGGCAGGGTCTGCACAAAATTTAAACGGGGGTGCCGAGTCCGGCAGCAATACCTGTCTCACTCTCATTGACACCTAATGTAATCGTCTTTTTTTTTCAAAAGAATCTCACTCTGTCTTCGCACTGAGCTTACTCACTCATTTTAAGGAATATCTGAATAAAATAGAGACTGTAGAAACTTCTGGCTTCAGTGTCTGTCACGGTCTTTTCGGTTTTTGAAAAGAAGTAATGGTTTTCTCATAATTTGCAGTTGTTTGAAGCCATGTAGAAGCCAAATTCTGGGCAGATTTTCGCATTGCCATGGCAACGGCAGCTCCTGACCTGCGTGCGTGCGTGCGTGCGTGCGTGCGTGCGTGCGCCTAGCAACCAGATAACCAACTCTCCAAGCTCTGCTAGCTTTACATTAGCCGCATGTTAGGTCTTAAATTACATTTAGTTAGGTCTTAAATATGTAAGTCCATTTACTGCTTCCTTTGTTGCTTTTCTTTTTGTTTTGTTAAATGAGTGAATGAAGTTGTGACGGTCTCCGCTGAGACAGAGGAGAGGAGAAGCTACTAGCCCTCTCTCGCTGTCACTTCTAGTCGCGTTGCTCTCCTCCCCAGTAATGTTAAATTTAGCACCGAAAAAAACATAATGGTGGTAATTTAAATAGCGGTTCATGGGATTTATTAACCCTCAGGGGTCCCTCTGTCCTTTTTTGGACATTTTCACTTTTCTTTTTTGATTTGCTGATCATTTTGGTTGTGTTACAGCTGAAGGCATGGATTTCTGCAAGAAAGTGTCTTTTTTGACATATTTTTAAAATCTAATGTCAGTTACTGTTACAGGTCTATTATACACTGGTAACACATTTTGTACCCTCTGGGGTTCCTCGCGTCCAAAAAAGGACACACAAAGAAAATGCTATAAAATCATCATATATCAATATTTTTTTCTGCTTTTTTTTGCATACATCTCTTAAACCACTTCAGTTCTGCTCAAACCTACCAAATGTTTATTAGTTTTCAGGATTTTAACCCTTTAAATGCCAGTTTGAAGACATGTTGCCTCTTGTTTTATAAAAAAAAAAACAACAACACAGAATATGAGATATTTCCCACATAATACATGATGGAGGGATGTGACATTGTTTTATATCAGAGTCTTTTATATCAGGACATTTCTCAAAACCAGAATATGATCAGGGTGGCTTTTGAACACTGGAAATAAGTAATGTACTCATCCCGGCAGTAGCCCCCGTGGCACTCAAAATTTCCCTGGAATTTTCTAGTTGTTATTATTATTTCATCAATGTGCCAAACATACATGGTTAAAACTGTTACATAAACACAGACCAGTTTCCTCTGCAGGAGCCTGTACACCTTCCTCCGACGGGCGCAGTCACTCCTCAGTCTTTTGGCGGAGAGGATGAGTGATGCCATCCACACGGGAAGTCTGAGACAGGGCGGAGGTGGCCATCACAAGTCTAGTCAGGTGGATCTTTACTATCGTTACTCCTGCATGACTAGCTGAGTATCAGGGATGAAGGAAACTGTATCTCACCCGAGGGAACAGCAGAGATCAACGTACTCGTCCATGAGCAGGTGACAGTAGAGATCTGAAGGTGTTCACGTCCTTCTTTATTCTGTCACATCAAAAACCATCACACAGTTGGTTCAGCTGCACAAAACACCTTCAGTCTCCTGAAGGTTTGCTTAAAATGTTCACTTAAGTATTTCAGGTTTTCCCTTATCTTAGTCTCATACCTTCAGGACTTAAACAAAAGACCTTAGTGACTAAAGTTCACCTGGTGAAGTTCCTGTCAAATCAACAGGATGAGATAACAGGTGTCACAAGTGCTAACGGCAGCAAATCGACTGTCTCCATGGAAACAGCAGAATTTTACTGCTGTAAAATCTCTTTCACTGCTGTAAACTTTGTAACTTTTTTCCTTAGCTGAGGAAACCTTTCAAGAGATGTTGTGCAACTCAGCTAAAGAGAAATTAAACCTTAAGTGTCAGACTTTAGTAAAAAACTGTGTTTTGTGCAAACGCCCAGGTCATGTGACCTGAGTCCACACCTTGTCCATGCAGTGACCTCACACTGCAGCACAGGTGAATATAGACTCAAAGTAACATCAGTCTCTTTGCTCCCTGCAGTTATGAAACAAGCTGCAACTAACAATTAGTTTCATTATTGATTAATCAGTCAATAATCTTTTGATTAACTATGTGGTTATAAAAGGCCACTTTAAAATAATATCAAACACAGAAGCAGCAAATCTTCACTCTGAGAATATTTGATATTTGTAATTAATAAAACAAAATTCACAAATGTTTCAGGTGAATTTCTGTCAGTGGACTCAGTAATTAATGGACTCACTGTTTCAGAGTTAATTACGATAATTAATTACATATATTAACAGGTTTTCAGGATCACTGTAAACTAACTGATGACGTCACGAGGCCTCAGAGTACAGTGTAACAACTTAAAGTCATCAACTAACCTGCAGCGTAACATGACGTCAGCACGTAGGCTAAATGCTAATTAATAACACGGAATCAACATTAGCTCAGTTCTATCTTCTTCGCTGTTTTAGAGACATTAGTTTGAATAGAACTTCCTGTTGACTGTATTTTATAAGACGAAGAAGAGACTTAAATTCATCTAATGAATGTTTGTCTCATTGAATAAATCAGGACAGTTATTAGCATGTTTACATAACGGCTACTAACGATAATAACGTACAGCCTACCTGTGACCGAGGTGACGACGTCTGTGCCCCCGTGCAATGCCCCGCCCCCAGGTCACAGTGTGGGTGGAGTTAGCTGGGCTGGGGTCAGGTGTTGGTTAGTCGTAGCAGAGATAACTGGCTGTGGTCAGGCTGAGGCTGGTGAAGGACAGGTAAGCGACAGGTAAACAGTGAGGAACAGTAGCTTGTACAGCATCAGATCAACTCTCACATTCATCACTAATATTTTATCCTTTTTTAATCACGTAACCATGACAACCTGTAGTTGTACAGATCAAGTAACACTGACATGTTAAAGAATAAAGGTTATTTAACTTCATACATTATAAACTTAAACATGTTACTTATGTTCTATAAGAAAATCATATCCTGTTTAGAAATAATGATATTAATAATTATGATAGTAAAGAAAAATACATACAAGTAATAAAATAATAAACACACAGAGAGAGAGAGAGAGAGGTTACAGAACATAAAGAGAAACAGTCTCAGGTAACAAATTATACAAGTTGTTAAAAAGGGAAATAACGTTTTCTGGATATAATTGACCTTTTTTTAATTTTTAATAAAGAAACCTATTTTTTAAGTTGATTCCACGGTGATTCATCATAAATGTTCAGTTATTAATGTGTTAATGTGTCTTACCTGCTGCAGGTGAGTCATCACTGGAGTCACTACAGTGTGGAGGAGAGACAGTTTAAATACCTATGTACGTCATCCTGTGACTGTTGGACAGGTGATGCTTCATCTTCACCTGATACGTCAATGATACGTCAATGATAAACCAATCATATGATACACTGTAGGGATGTGAACTGACCCCCAGTCTGCTGCATTATGAATACTGTTATTTAGATGCTTTTTTCTAATAATATTTATTACTTTCATACCTCAGGTATTTTTTATTTTATTATTGCTACAGGAAATGTGATTATTGATTGATTATTGATCAGTCTGGGTCCTGGTCCTGGTCTACAGGATAAACTCACCTCATCACATCTCACACATTTAACCAGTGTGATGATCTGATTTAAATCAAACTACATAATAATATCATGTATATATATTTTCTACAATCATGACATATATTTGTTAACACAACTCCTCAGGCTGATCAGTAGATAACATCAGATTGCAGCATCACAGATCTAAAGTCAGAATGAAGACCTCTCCACTGCAGCTCAACAACCAAACACGAGGAGATTTCATGTCAACACCGACCACAGGGCACTGACTGTTTAGAGTTTAAACTTTCAGTCTAAAATCTTAAAAAGATCCAACATTGTATCTCTGTTCTTTCTTTGAGACCTGATAAGACTGATGAAGGTCTGGATTCATGTACAGAACCAGGATGATGCAAAAACATCAGAATGAGGGAAATCGAACACCAGAGACTGATGGAGACGAGGGGGTGGGATTGAAGGGATATGGTCAAAATCATATGGACACTTATTGTCTTTTCTTGTTGAAACACACACACGCACACACATAGGAAGTGTTTCCAGGGGACTCTGCCCAACTGTGATGTTTGAAGTTAGAGGCATTGCATTAAAAGCCTGGTTCATCACTTCTTAGTGTCCCCTGGAAACACTTCCTGTGTGTTGAGTGTCTGCAGCTCATGTGTTTTCTGAAGTTGCAGAATGTGGAGCTTCAGGGCCACCGTACTTACTGTTTAAACAGCATCAGTTACTGTTTACATTATATTAAATATAGATATTAAGTATGATGTTGAGAAACATTTTTCAGCTGCAGATCAATAAACTCATTCAGCTGTTCCTGGACCAGATGATAAGTTATAATCATAGATCATCCATTAACTCTGATAAATGAGTCGCTTCCACTGAATAAATGTGAGTTTAACAGACTGACTCTATTGGATTAAAATGGAGGCTCTGCTCTTTATTTACCTGTTGCCATGGTGAATCATAATAACAAAACTCCATTGATTATGGTTTTTTTCTTCAGTCAGCATGCAGAGAACAAACACGCTCAACAGCTGACTGAACGAACTCTGATCAGCTGTTCGATCTCAGAGTTCAGGTTCAGGTTCTGTTTCACTTTCTGGATCAGGTCCTTGGACTTCTCAAACAAGAACAAAAAATACTTTAAATCTTCTTTAATTCACTTCATACTATGTCAGTTCATGTCACATGGTCAATAACCTCAATAAATAATACTTCCTTTTTTATTTCAGAATAAAAGTCCAGCTACAGATGTTCAGTTCAGTGTGACCTGAGAACAGTTCAGTCAGTGTCGGTCACCCAGCAGCATCACCAGAGTGTGTAGGCCCGGTTCCTGGACCTGCTGGTCCTCACAGGATCCAAGTGGGACCCTGCTGGTCTCTGAGGGACCCTGCTGGTCTTCAGTGGGACCCTGCTGGTCTTCAGTATGGCTTTCCTCCGATAGCAGTGAGCATCTCCCTCCTCTCTGCAGCAGTGGGCATGTCGGGCCTCACTCCGTTCCTCCTCCTCTCCAACATGATGTTGTGCTGAATGGAAACAAACACAAGAGGCTCGAAGGTCTTAGTTCTTCATGTGAAGTTATTCAGTTATTCAGATGAACATGTCATTGTTATGGCCTCACAGACTGAATGAAAACTGAAAATTCCTGTTTTGTTTTGAGAACTGTACAAACTGTTTCCTTAAAACCCAGTGAAGCTTCTTCTGTGGATTATTTCATATCTAGATAAAAACTATTTAAACACATTTCACACATCTATGCATTATTATAAAATAAAATGATTTGCTGTATTTGTTCATAAATATTTTTCAAGTTAATACTTTTATGGCAGCTGTTCCAAAAGAAAACAAGGTGGTGCAGATAACTGCAGTAACTCAGTGTCTTAGAGTAATGTTTGTAATCCGTCAGTGTGTGTGACAGTGACCACAGGATGGCATCATGCTGATGCTCCTCTGATGACTTCCTGTTGGAGAGCTGTGAAGTTCAGTTTACAGTAACAACAAACCTCTGTGCAATATCAGTAAAATATTAAATGACTCAGAACTGCACTATTTGAATTTAAGGTCAGGTCAGATCGTTGTTAATTTAATGAACAACGTTTTAAAACATAACCAATGATAATTAAGGGACAGATGTGTCACAGTTGTCACTGTGTAAAGGACCTTGTGCTGATGTGACCTTTATATTAACATGAGACAAACATGTAAAATCATCATCATGTTATCATAACACAGCTCGTGTGAAACACGCCTCTGTTGTTCAGTTTCCACCAGTCTGCAGTAAATATCTTGTGAGTCATGACTTCACTGAAGTGACATTAAACCAGTGGAGAGCTGTTAATGGTGCTACCAAAGGAACCTTTAGGTGAGCACAGATAAGGACAGGTAAGTCTGTTCTCTACCAAAGGTTCCCTCTGTGGTGACGACTCTTCTGCAGATCAAAGTGTGTTGCCACTCACTGCTTCTTCCTCACCCCCTTCTGCCCCTCACTGTGCAGCTGCCCTGATCAACCAGGGCTGTTGCAGCATCAGGGACAGGAAGCTTTGCTGTCTACCCAACATGAACAGGTGAGTTTAGACAAACCACAGGTACGGCTGCTGGTATCAAAGCTCAGGTCTGTGATGTTGTTCACGTTCATCCAGCTGCATGAACACGAAGAATCTATTCCCTGATATTTTTGTTTCCCAAAAACCACTCACCCAGTACTTCCTGCAGTCCTTATATCTCTGGAAATAAGCTGAACACATTCTCTTATCGTAGTTGGAGGCATCCAAACACTTATGGGAGGCATCACTCTCCTGAAACAGAGACGCAGGATTAGAGACGTTCCAGCAGCAGCAGATGTTTGACAGAGTGTGAAGGTGGGGATCTTACCTCCATGCACGGGTTACTGTCCTGATTCCGAAGTTTTTTGTGATTTTTATCCATTTGGATCTGAACAGACAGACAACATAAAGATGCTCAGTTTGTGCAGGCAGACACTTCTCCTGATTAGTTCATTTTAGTATTTACAGAAGTCAGTCTCTATTGGCAGATATGTTGTTATGAAGGCAACATTCAACTGTGACGTATCCACACAACTAATCAGCTCCACGTTCTATAAATTCATGTTCACACACTTTTATTTGCTGATGTCAGTTTCACAATAAAGTGAATATCTGGTTGGACAAACCTAAACAATTGATGACACATGAAGTTACATGTATATTGAGCATCGATATTATAATGATGTATATTGTTAATAGATATTTGTGGGAAAACTGCAGCTAGCGTCCTGATAATAAAACACAGATTGATCGATCTGACTAATTTTGCTTTGCAGTAAAAATGAAAGCCTGAGGGGAACCATAGCAGCTGTGGATTTAAGGTGCCGACCAAGAACCAGAACATTCGTCATTGTCACTAATTCCTTGTCCCGTCTCTACTGTAATCCTTAACGTTAATTCAAACATATTGTACGTGTAGTTAGCTGTTACTTGTCAGCAAACATACACACCAATACTGATGTATCTGTGATAACCACTATATCGATCAGGCTCTAATTTTGACAAGGGAAGTAATTTTTATTAAAATGTACAATTTTTAACTGCATTTCTGTGCACAAATTACAACATCACATCTATCACACAAATACAAACACTCTGCTGTGGGATAATTTAGATTTATGGAAGACTTGTTTATGACAGGCCTCTACACATGTGCAGCTCATATGTAGAGAGAAAACACATCACATTATATTCAGCAAAAACATACACAGCTCCAGAATTATGAATATATAAAATTATGATACATCATATTCATAGTCCCTACTAGAAGTTATACTACACAAAGCCACAGGTCAGGTTCACACTTTATCCTATAAACACGTTGAGTTTTGATGTATTTATCCTTTAATTATCCTTTTGATTTTTATTGTAACTAATGTTGGTGTTTAAAGTGTATGCCGAATTTAACAGCTGCTCTTCCTTTATAGGAAAAGCGTATTAATTAATAACGACGTGTGGTGTTCACTTTACAAATTAACACGTCTTACGTAAACTTTATGTTTTTCAACAGAGTTTGGTGACGCAGCCCCCCGACCCCCCTCCCTCCAGTATATGTAACGTTACTACACTGTTGACCTTCACTGATTTCACCAAACGGAAAACGGGGAAACTTTGACCTCTCATTAAAACAGAAGGACTAGCTTCAGGGGTGGAGGGAGATACAGCTACACGACACCTACCTTTGACAAATGCCAGCTTTTCTCCAGGCTAATGAATGTGTGCATGCGCCTAGTCTCCTCACCAGTGAAGGTTATTCCGTTTTTAAAAAGACCGTGATAACCGACGGGCCTGTGCAGCTTCCTGCCTTCAAAGATGATGTTGACATCTATATCCCTTTAGCATGCTAGCAAGACTTATACTTCTAAACGCTAGCGGACAGCTTTACGCTACATGTAGCTAGCTAGTTAAGCTACACATGCCGTAAGACACAACCTCCCTGTCATGCTCAAGACAACTCCAGTCTCGCTGTTGCAACAGCGCACCAGGAAAATCACCCACACCGTCACCGACAACTGACAGCAGGGTCAGCCAATAGGAGCCTCTGAAAAGTTACGACGTTGACTGACAGCCCACCGAGCGAATAGCATTTCCTGGCCGACACGCTGCTCTTCCTATCGTTGTAAATCGGACTTAACCAACTTTAAACGATTGACAGTACATCTAGCAAGTCCAGAAATTGAGTTTTATTGAAAGGGACTGTAACCGACACTGGAGGGAAAGTGGCAGCGACTTACACAAATCAAAAAGGCACAAGGGGGCGGAACTTCGAATGGGCGTGGCTAAATCCTAGTGCGGTTGCATCGCAGCGCATACACAATGGCTGCTCGAAAGAGGGGAAAGCAAACAATTTTCAGGCCCGCCGCGTCTAGCAAAAAATATGAGAAAAAAATTATTAAAAATTCGGAAAATAGTTGAAAGTGAAGAAAAACTCAACAGAAAGGATGTTAAAGCGTCCGGGGTAAGTTTGATGTAAATTAAGTAAACGGTTACACAGTTCTTGAATTAAAATATCGGGGTTATTTAAATTATGAGAGAGGGGTGAGCTGGGGAAAAAGTTAGTGTTAATCAGTACCCAGTTTGGGACCACAGAGAAAACCAAGGGAGGTACAAGTACTGGAGAAAAAAATAAAATAAATTATGTCACTGGTGATATTAGTGTCACGGTGAGTGTCCACGAACATTAAAGAGCACGGGGATCCGCAGAATGAGGGAAAGTTGAGTAAAGTTGAACATAGCCTCCACACTGGCTTTATTTTTAATATAATAAGAGCAGCAGTGCGATGGACACCGACAGCAACAGACGCACTTGGTTTCAGCTGTAATGTCACTTTTCCTTCAGTCTGCATTCACATGGATCTGCCTGTTCACGGCTGCACACACTTCACCAGAGCGGTGTCAACATGTCCGGATCGATCCGAGCATCTCACTCCCCAAACTGCGAACCACGCAGCGGCCACACTCACACTCCGCCACGCTCTTTCACTTTTACTCCATAAACTGTGTCGCATTGACATCCAGTGCAGGTATCGATCATGCTGATGTCAGTCAGAGGCTGATCAACAACAATTATTACTTGTCAATAAAGCAGCAAAATGGAGGCGGAACTTCAGGCAAACTAATTAGGCAGAGATTCAGATTTTCTTCTGCAGCTTCTTTTAACACCTGAAGTCAATGTGTTCTAAGTGTGGTTCTAAGTGTGATCCTCTGTGTCATCCTCAGTGTGGTTCTAAATCTGGTTCTCAGTTTGATCCTCAGTCTGGTTCTTGGTTCTCAGTGTGGTTGTAGAGGTCTGTCCTGTCAGAGCTGAGTGTTAAACAGGCTGCAGATCACTGGCTCCTTGTTGTTGTTGTCTTTGATTTGTTGTAGTAGATTTATTGTTGATTTGTTGTTGGTTTGTTGTTATTGTTGTTGTTGCACAGCTGAAGTCTGTGTGTTTGTGTCATGGTTCCCGCTGCTGTTGAAGTGTGTTGTCAGTGTTGGTTCCAGTCTCTGTTGACACCTGTCCTGCACCAGAAACCTACGGGTCTGAGGTTGTCTAGGTCTGAGGTTGTCTTGGTCTGAAGCTGCTGTGTCTCATACAGACCAGTGATATCTGTCACACTTCAGACTTGTTGTTGTTGTTGTTGTTCTGTGTAAACTCTGCTTTATGTCCTGAGACAGTGTGACTGCAGCTGAGACCAGGACCTGGTTCCACAGAGACAGTTTCTGTCTCAGATAGAGGGTTAGGGTTCTGACTGTGTCTCAGATAGAACAGTCAGACTTCAGAGAGACTGAGTCTGAATTCATCTGTTACACAAAGCAGTTTAGTATCCCGGACTGTGGTACAATGAATTCTGGGTAATTAAGACTTTCTTGCAAATAAAAAATGGCAGACTGAGCAACCGCTCAACTCTATTTACCTCAGCAGAAAGTTTTTGTTATTAACAAGAGTTGAACAGCTACAAGGATGTTTTACTTTGGAAATTCAGGGAAGAGTGAAACAATGAAAAAATGGGATTTGGGAAAAAAATGGCTACCGTCTCTAAAAGCTCTTTCCCTTCTCTTCACCCTCTCCATAACAACATTAGCAAACCACAAATTATAAGCCATGTTTTCCTGTTTCTTGTTGTTGGGTGCTGCTGGACAATTCAGGTGTCATTGATTGTTACCATGGTAACACTGGTCTTAGACCTGAGTTAGTCTGGGGGTAAGGTGTCTAATGTTTCTGTCAGTCTGTATTATCATCAGACTGATCTGGACCAGCACACAGACCAGTCTGACCAGTCTCTGTCAAACTGGTCCCAGACTTTAATCTTTTATTTGAAATATAAAGCTGCTGTTGTGAACAATGGTTTTATAAAAGAACTATTTTTGTCTTGACATTAACATTAACTATGGTGTTGTAACACTGAGTTATCATGCACTTTTATTTTGAAGGAATATCAACAAAATAATTGGAATTAGAAACATGTAATTCTTGTTTCTATTTCTATTGATAAATGTGTTTATCCAGTAGCTAAAGTCAAGACAAGAAGCAAATGGAAGTGAGTAACTAGATACAGACTAGATAGTGTATTATCATTATTAATATTGTTTTTTAAATTATATAAAAATCAGAAACTTTTTACCAAAACAAATCATGAATCATAAAAAGCTCATTCATGTGTTAAAATCAAATTAAATCAAATTAAATCAAATCAAATCCAATCAAGGGTTAGTAATGAGAATAAAATAGTTTTTGCTAAAGAATATGTAAGTTTCTTTTATTGATGTGAAAAAGTTCAGCTCTTTAGAATTTCAAGCTCTAATAAGTCTTAATTATTATAAAGTAATTACTAATTATTAGTGTAGTTATTTGTAGTAATTGAGGTAATTTCTGTTAGAAATGTAGGAATCAGTGCAGACACGAGTGACTCTGATAACTTCATTTCAACAGCAGAAAGACTCAAAGACTGATTCTCTGACTGTTTTCATCTGTCAGGTAACAGGAAATTCTAATAATAAATTTAATTAAAGTAATAGAAAAATATCAGACTGTATGTGGTGTCAGCTGCACAGAGACTTCAAACTTATTACCAATAAAGATAAATGAGTATTTTTAATTTGACAGAAGAATGATTACAGATCATAAATTTCTGCTCACTGATAATTCCCCATGTGTGATTTTTTAAAAACCTTTTAGTGTGAATTTTCAATATTAATATAATCAGAGTGGATGATTTATTAATCTATATTCAGCCCAGTTTTGTGTTTTATTACAATAAATGTTTGTTTTAAAATGTAAAAGCTAAAACTCTATAGATTTCTTTATTTGAAATACACAATTAAATAATTCCAGCTGATTTATTGGAATTCTTTGTCCATATGTGGATACTACAGATTTAGCAGAGTTAGTGGACTGAGACTGAACCAGGCTGACACCGACTCCTCAGGCTGGCTGTTTGTTTCATGTCACAGCTTCTGTGTTCACAGTCTAAATTCATACGTTTTTATGAATCTATAACAACCTGCTGACGCTGAGTTAGATCATTTTATTTCTAAAATCAACAGGTTTTTCTCTTTTCTCTGGAACTCGTAGTTTTTTAGGCCTCACTGAACTGAACGTGTAAAACTTGTTTTTTAGTCAAACCATTATTATTTATGGATTATTTTAACTTTAACAAACACAAGAGGAAACATGATGTGCTTTTTATCACAGACTATTTAGTGTCTGTAGTTTGGACATTTATTCTGAAGTTTTAAATATCATCTGTGTTGTTCCTGGTCTGAACTGTTATAATTTTATTAACCAAGTAAAGACACAGAGCAAAACTATTTACACTAAAAAACTTTACTCAATTATAAAATGAAATTCTGAATGTGACACAGCCACAACAGTCACTAAAAACAACAGAATCTACCACATGACTGATGAGACATGATGCTTTCTACTGTCGCATAAAAGTTTATTGTTAAATCTATTCAAATGTTCAAAACTGTCAAAATGACATAAAAACTTTATGTGCATTTAACAAACGCTCATCCCTTGTGAGGTGGACATGATTTTTTTTATGCTAAGTCAATGATTTTTTTGTTAATTTTACTTTAATTTATAAAGCTGATACAGTTCTAATTTTATGTTATTAAAACAAAAATTATTTGACTGAAATTTTTGTGTCAAAATGACAAACATCTCAAGGCAGCCGCGGGTCATGTATCACATGTTCTCAACTTTCACGTTACTGTACTGGAAAGTTTTTGTGCAATGAATCTTTGAGTGAGTGAATTGGGATTCAGCTGAGTGATGAAAAGGTTTATGTTCATTTGACTTTAAACTCCCAACATATGATGTTGTTTGTACATGAAATCACTAAGTTATGACACATTAATTTATTTGTGTTGACTAAACATAATTCAGTAACCTCATAATTTTAAGTCATATAACATGTAAACTTTCTGTTGATATAACATATAATTAAATGTTTAATTAAATCAAATGTAATTTGTAAACAAATTACTTTGTTGTGTGATTAAAAAGGTCATGTTGAAGTGACATAAATTTCCAGTCAGACGAGGGTCAGGTGACTCATTTATTTTGTGTCAGGTGAACTGATAACTTTCATGTTACTGTACAAAACTAAAGTTTTGAGTGCAGCTGTTTCCAACAAACATTTAAGTTGAGTGAGTGAACTGAGATTTACAGTGTGAGACCTGCTCGTTTACATATGTTTGTTTTTGTGTACAGTACATGATGCTGGTTTGATCATGTGTTGATGCACAGTGAGCACCTTGTCCTGTTGACTCTTTGGTCCTGGTCTTCGTCTGTCCCTCATCAGTCCAGTCGACTCTGGTGTTTCAGGAGAGTGTTGGTTTCTCCAGCTGCTGCAGGGAAATCCTCCTCTGAACGTCTTCCTCTGATTGTGTCCTTTGTCCTGATTCTGTCCTCTGATTCCGTCCTCTGATTTTGTCCTCTGTCCTGATTCCATCCTCTGATTTTGTCCTCTGATCCTGTCCTCTGTCGCCTGATCCTCTCGTGATTCTGTCCTCTGATTCCGTCCTCTGATTTTGTCCTCTGTCGTCTGATTCTGTCCTGATTCTGTCCTCTGATTCCGTCCTCTGATTTTGTCCTCTGTCATCTGATTCTGTCCTCTGTCCTCTGTCCTCTTATTCCGTCCTCTGATTCTGTCCTCTTATTCCGTCCTCTGATTCTGTCCTCTGATCCTGTCTTCTGTCCTGTTATTCTGTCCTCTGTCCCGATTCTGTCCTCTGATCCTGTCCTGTCCTCTTATTCCGTCCTCTGTCCTGATTCTGTCCTCTGATCCTGTCCTCTGATTCTGTCGTCTGATTCTGTCATTCTGTCCTCTGATTCTTTCCTCTGTCCTCTTATTCCGTCCTCTGATTCTGTCCTCTGTCCTCTTATTCTGTCCTCTGATTCTGTTGTTTGACTCTGTCCTGATTCTGTCCTCTGATTCTGTCGTCTGATTCTGTCGTCTAATTCTGTCCTCTGTCCTGATTCTGTCCTCTGATCCTGTCCTCTGTCCTCTTATTCCGTCTTCTGTCCTGATTCTGTCGTCTTATTCCGTCCTTGGATTCTGTCCTCTGTCCTGATTCTGTCCTCTGATTCTGTCGTCCAATTCTGCCATTCTGTCATCTGATTCTGTCATCTGATTCTGTCCTCTGATTCTGTCCTCTGTCCTGATTCTGTCCTCTGATTCTGTCATCTGATCCTGTCCTCTGATTCTGTCATTATATCCTCTGATTCTGTCCTGATACTGTCCTCTGATTCTTTCCTCTGTCCTCTGATTCTTTCCTCTGTCTCTGTCCTGATTCTGTCCTCTGAGTCTGTCGTCTGATTCTGTCATCTGATTCCGTCCTCTTATTCCGTCCTCTGATTCGTTCCTGATTCTGTCATCTTATTCCGTCTCCTGATTCTGTCCTCTGATCCTGTCCTCTGATTCTGTCGTTCGATTCTGTCGTCTGATTCTGTCGTCCGATTCTGTCATTCTGTCCTCTGATTCTGTTCTCTGTCCTGATTCTGTCCTCTGATTCTGTCGTCTGATCCTGTCGTCTGATTCTGTCCTGATACTGTCCTCTGATTCTTTCCTCTGTCCTCTGTCTCTGTCCTGATTCTGTCCTCTGAGTCTGTCGTCTGATTCTGTCATCTGATTCTGTCCTCTTATTCCGTCCCCTGATTCTGTCGTCTGATTCCGTCCTCTTATTCTGTCGTCTGATTTTGTCATCTAATTCTGTCCTCTGTCCATATTCTGTCCTCTGATTCTGTCATTTTGTCCTCTGATTCTGTCCTGATTCTGTCCTCTGTCCTGATTCTGTCCTCTGATCCTGTCCTCTGATTCTGTCCTCTGATTCTTTCCTCTGTCCTCTGATTTTGTCCTCTGTCGTCTGATCCTGTCCTCTCTCCTTTTATTCCGTCCTCTGATTCTGTCCTCTGATTCTGTTGTCTGATTCTGTCCTGATTCTGTCCTCTGTCCTGATTCTGTCCTGTGATTCTGTCCTCTGATCCTGTCCTCTGATTCTGTCATTCTGTCATCTGATTCTGCCCTGATTCTGTCTTCGATTCTGTCCTCTGTCCTGATCCTGTCCTCTGATTCTGTCATTCTGTCCTCTGATTCTTTCCTCTGTCCTCTGATTCTGTCCTCTGTCCTGATTCTGTCGTCTGATTCTGTCCTGATTCTTTTCTAATTCTGTCCTCTGATTCTGTCCTCTTATTCCGTCCTCTGATTCTGTCGTCTGATTCTTTCCTGATTCTGTCCTCTTATTCTGTCCCAATTCTGTCCTCTTATTCCGTCTTCTTATTCTGTCATCTGATTCTGTCGTCTAATTCTGTCCTCTGTCCTGATTCTGTCGTCTGATTCTGTCATTCTGTTCTCTGATTCTGTCCTCTGTCCTGATTGTCATTCTGTCCTCTGATTCTTTTCTCTGTCCTCTGATTCTGTCCTCTGATTCTGTCATTCTGTCATCTGATTCTGTCCTGATTCTGTCCTCTGTCGTCTGATCCTGTCCTCTGATTCTTTCCTCTGTCCTCTGTTCTGATTCTGTCCTCTGTCTCTGTCCTGATTCTGTCCTCTGATTCTGTTCTGATTCTGTCCTCTGAGTCTGTCGTCTGATTCTGTCGTCTGATTCCGTCCTCTGATTCTGTCCTCTTATTCTGTCCTCTGATTCTGTTGTCTGATTCTTTCCTGATTCTGTCCTCTTATTTCGTCCCCTGATTCTGTCCTCTTATTGCGTCCTCTTATTCTGTCGTCTAATTCTATCCTCTGTCCTGATTCTGTCGTCTGATTCTGTCATTCTATCCTCTGATTATGTCCTGATTCTGTCCTCTGTCCTGATTCTGTTCTCTGATTCTGTCATTCTGTCCTCTGATTCTTTTCTCTGTTGTCTGATCCTGTCCTCTGATTCTGTCATTCTGTCCTCTGATTCTGTCCTGATCTTGTCCTCTGTCCTGATCTTGTCCTCTGTTCTGATCCTGTTCTCTGATTCTGTCATTCTGTCCTGATTCTTTTCTCTGTCCTCTGATTCTGTCCTCTGTCGTCTGATCCTGTCCTCTGATTCTGTCATTCTGTCCTCTGATTCCGTCCTTTGATTCCGTCCTCTGATTCCATTGTCTGATTCTGTCGTCTGATTCGGTCCTCTGTCCTGATTCCGTCCTCTGATTCCATCGTCTGATTCTGTCGTCTGATTCTGTTGTCTGATTCTGTCCTCTGTCCTGATTCCGTCCTCTGATTCTGTCCTGATTCAGTTGTCTGATTCTGTCGTCTGATTCTGTCCTCTTATTCCGTCCTCTGATTCTGTCCTCTGATCCAGTTGTCTGATTCTGTCCTCTGTCCTGATTCTGTCCTCTGATTCAATCGTCTGATTCTGTCCTCTGATTCCGTCGTCTGATCCTGTCGTCTGATTCTGTCCTCTGATTCTGTCGTCTGATCCTGTCCTCTGATCCAGTTGTCTGATTCTGTCCTCTGATTCTGTCCTCTGTAGACTCACACATCTAGGATGGTGAAAACATCAGCAGCAGCCAATAACCTGTACTATCAATCAATCAATCAATCAATCAATCAATCAATCAAATAGTGAATACATATAAAAGACTTCACGTCTTACATCATAACATGTAGAATAAAATCTTTTCAGTTCATCAAATCTAAAAACATTTAAATGAATGTTGAAAGTCAATTAAATATTGTTCTTAGTTCAGACCTTCATCCACCTTAATGTCTGGACTAGAGTTGTAGATGAGTGGCAGGAAGCTCCTCCCACTATGACAACACAGCAGGCTTGTTGTTTTGATGACCAGCAGCGGCTTGACTTTATTAGAATGATTAATAATCTGTTTGTTTGGCCTGAAAAATAGTTTGATCGCCTGTTTCTTATATCTAAGGACCTGTTCACACCTGGTTGCACCTGTTCACACCCGATCACATCTGTTCAGAGATCTGACTACTCAGACCACATTCAGAGGTGGTCTGGACCATGTGGCCACACTGAAGGACCGCCCACTCTACTGACTGATTGGTCCCAGTCTCAGTGTTTCACATGCATTGATTTATGATGTCACCATGAACCACCACATATTGATCTTCTATATTCTTTTACTACTTCACACAACTACACAGTTCGCTCTCTGCAAACAGAGATGATTCACGTGTCACATGGTCATTCTGCCGCCAGGTGTGGACTTATGAGCTGTTCACCTGTGGTTGGATTACCTGTGTTCACGGCAGGTCTGAGCATCAGAGCTTCCCTCAGAGGTCCAGTCCTGCTGCTGTTGGACAGACAGTTTGTCTTTGACACAGATGAAGACGTGTTCAGTGAACTCTGAAGTAGAGAAGGTAGAAGTGTCCTGGGAGGTCAGCTGAGATATAGCTCTTGCGAATGCAGCTTGACAGTGAGTCATGCTGGTTTAATATGTGTTAACTAATATTGCAATATCATATTGATCAGGAGGGTTGTTGATGAATGAAACAGCATCGTCTTCAGAAACAGTGAAAACATGTTCCTGAGTGAGACGAGCTGAGCTCCTCAAGTACAAACCAACAGCGATTACAGGGAGATCTAGGGATTTAGGGAGATCATGGAATATAATATATATAATATATATAAAAGAATGTAATCAGCTCAGAATGATGCTCCATATCTACAGCAGGTCTTCGTGTTTCTACAGGAGCCCAGAGCAGACAAATAAACTCTGGCTCTAGAGACCAGCTGTGTGTTTTACCTGAAGGCCACTGTAGGTTCTCACTCTAGGAGAGGGAGGGGTGAGGAGGGGAGGGGTGTTCAGTTGGTTGCAATCTGCAGCTTCACCACTAGATGTCACTAGATCCTCCACGCAGGTCCTGTAAGGAACAACAGAATATAAAGGACAGAAATGAGAAGAAAGTGATAAAAGTCACCAGACATAGAATAACATGTTAATTAGACTTTAAACTAATGATTCTGAGATTAAAGTTTGTGGCTCTAATCCTCTTAGTTTATTAATCATGAGATAAAAAAGGAAAAATAATTATTCTGCACTAATGAGAATTTTGAACATGTATTACAAACATATTATTAACTTTTAATATTTGGATGAGGTCCAGTGTTGTACAGGTTATTGTGTTGTTGTGTCTCTGCATCATATATGTTGAGCTGAATATCAGTGTTTGCTGCTGCATTAATGACGTTTCCTGCATGAATAGCGTGAGCTGATCATTCTGATGATGTCAGCAGTAAACATCCAGGATCATCAGATGAAGTTGAACCTCAGACCTCAGATCAACCGCTCACATGATCCTCTCTCTCTGTGTCTTGCAGGCCTCTGAGTCCGGGCGGTGTTGAGCACATAAAACTGGATAGAATAATTGCATCAGTACTAGTTGGGCTCTGCGCCCCTGTCCATGTAGCTGGTCTGCCTTAGGGTGCCATGGCCACAGGAACCCAGGGCCACCGTGACCACATCTTGGAGAAAGCCAAGCTCACGCCACCCACGGGGAGGCGCAGGAGAGCCGAGGGGAAGCCCAAGAAGAACTTCCCCTGCCAGGAGTGTCAGAAAGCTTTCAACAGTCTGGAGAAGTTGAAGGTGCACTCGTACTCTCACACAGGAGAAAGACCATACCGCTGCTCCCACCCCGACTGCACCAAGGCGTTCGTCTCCAAATACAAGCTGCTAAGGTACAGAGGCTGCGCCATGTTGCTTTTCTTTACTGTAACATAGTGTGAAGTAGTCGTAGTGATGTGTTGATGTGTTTGTGTGTCTGTGTAAAGCATGCTACTTAACCATGATTATTCTGCTCATAGAATGTGTCTGTGTTCAAAGGCATATGGCAACTCACTCGCCGGAAAAAAACCACAAGTGTTCATACTGTGAGAAAATGTTCCACCGCAAGGATCACTTAAAGAACCACCTGCACACTCACGACCCGTACAAGGAGGCCTTCACCTGTCAGGAGTGCGGCAAGAGCTACAACACCAAGCTGGGCTTCAAACGCCACCTCGCCCTCCACGCCGCCAACAGCGGAGACCTCACCTGCCAGGTGTGCCTGCAGCCGTTCCCCAGCACCGGGGTTCTTCTCGAGCACCTCAAAACGCACGCTGGCAAGTCCTCAGGCGGGACCAAAGAGAAGAAGCATCGCTGCGAGCACTGCGAGCGCCGATTTTACACCCGGAAGGACGTGCGACGCCACATGGTGGTGCACACTGGACGCAAGGACTTCCTGTGTCAGTACTGTGCCCAGCGCTTCGGCAGGAAGGACCACCTGACACGTCACATGAAGAAGAGCCACCCCCAGGAGCTGCTGAGGGTAAAAACTGAGCCAGCTGATTCGCTGGAGCCCATTGTCTACGACCTGGCGTCCGGGGGCATCAAGGGCGAGCTCCCGGGGATGCTGACGCCGAGGCCACACCAGCTCAACATGTACACAGGCCCCGTCCTGGACACAGAGCCCTTCCCCCCCCACACACACCCCTTCTCTCTGAAGTACCCACTGGGCTCCAACTTTACCTCATACAGCGCCTCCTCTGCGGAGCGGGAGCACCACCTAAAGGGAGAACTGGAGACCTACCTGATGGAGCTGCAGAGCAGCATGCCCTCCTCCTCCTCTGCTGCCCCAGAACCACAGCTCTCCTCCTCCAAACTGGAGCTGGAGCCTCAGGTGGGGGGGCTGGAGGGGGCGAGCGAGGACGTGTCCCTGTCCAAAATGTCCACGGCGGCGGCAGCCGCTGCGGGCGACTCTCTGGCCTCGTCCTCCTCTCTGATGGACTTCTCACAGCTTTTCAACTTCCTTCCGCTCAACGGGCCCCCATACAACCAGGCGGGGGGCAGCGGGGGGCAGGGTGTCGCCTACCCACCCGCCGAAGAGCCCGCACCTCTCGTCCAGCTGCCCCCCCAGTCCTCTGAGGGCCCGGAGGATGCAGAGAGTCCACTACAGGGGCTCCCCTTCATATCCAACCTGAGCACCCCCACCACACTGCCCCGCTTCCACCAAGCCTTTCAGTGATCCAGTATGTACTGCCCCCCGCACACTGCACTCTAATACACACACACACACACACACATACACACACACTTCTTTTCATGAAGTTGATAAATCAGAGATTCAGAGAGAAAATCGTCTCCTGTTGATCAGCTGATCTGACATCAGAGGAAGTGATGAGGCTTCAGTTCACACACACATCTATAACAGCAGGAAGCACACACACACACACACACACACACACACACACACACACACACACACACACACACACACACACACAGTGGTTTGACCTTCTTTAGAGTCGGTGACCTCGTGACCTTGTGACCCTAGATGCAGATTTTGAGATGTATATTGTTTTTAGCACTTTGACCTCAGTGATGTTTCACACGTCACTTTGTTTATGTCTTTCTTTGTAGGTTGATTTTAAAGGACCAGTCCATAGTTTTCATGTGTTCACCTGGGTCAGGTAATCCATCACAGTGATCCTGTGTGTCTGTCAGTGACATCATCACTCTGTGGTGATGTCACCAGACCCGATGTTCACTGAGCTGGATCACACCACCTGGTTTCAGGTCTAGGAAAGCAACAGTTTCCCTGAAGCTGAAAAACTGTGATCAGTAAAAACTGATCAGTAATCAATAGACATGTGAACATGGCTCTGGTCCTTTTGATCGACCCATGAAACAGAAGCTCCTCCACATTGTTACAGACAGGCAAGGTACTGAGAAGGAACTACAGAGCAGCAGTATTACAGTTTATATTCTGGTGTCATCTCCGTTCTCACAGTGAGGACGTTTCCATGGAAACTGAAGGGGTCTTTGACTTTTCTTATTTACCCCCTAGCCCCAAACCACAGTCCACCAGACACGTCACAGCAGACTGGTCAGGTATCTGACTCCACCAAAGACATCGTCACGTCAACAGGCACCGGTCTGTACGGTGGCCCTGAAACTCAAAACACTGAGGCTGAAGGAAACCGACACAAACAGCTTCATCAGGAATTGTTTCCAGTTTCCAGGGGACACTAAAAAGTGATGGACCAGGCTGGTGTTCAATGCTTTTAACTTCAAAAGTCACAAAGCTTTGAACAAGTGGCTGGTCCATCACCTTTTAGTGTCCCCTGGAAACACTTCCTGTGTGCTGTGAGTATCTGCAGCTCATGAGTCAAACTAACGAAGCTGTTTGTGTTCTGCCTGTTTTCATGTGTTTTATTAAGTGTTAACTGTAGTTCCACCATGACACACAAACACACACATCACAAGTCAGTCAGTCAGTCAGTCAGTCAGTCAGTCAGTCGGTCAGTCAGTCAGATAGTCATCAGTCAGTCAGTCAGACAATCAGTCATCAATCAGTCAGTCAGATAGTCATCAGACAGTCAGTCAGTCTTTAATCAGTCAGTCAGTCAGTCAGATAGTCATCAGTCAGTCATCAGACAGTCAGTCAGTCAGTCAGATAGTCAGTCAGTCAGTCGGTCAGACAATCAGTCATCAATCAGTCAGTCAGATAGTCATCAGTCAGTCAGTCAGATAGTCATCAGTCAGTCAGTCAGACAATCAGTCATCAATCAGTCAGTCAGATAGTCATCAGACAGTCAGTCTTTAATCAGTCAGTCAGTCAGATAGTCATCAGTCAGTCATCAGACAGTCAGTCAGTCAGTCAGTCAGATAGTCATCAGACAGTCAGTCAGTCTTTAATCAGTCAGTCAGTCAGTCAGTCAGTCATCAGACAGTCAGTCAGATAGTCATCAGTCAGTCATCAGACAGTCAGTCAGTCAGATAGTCATTAGTCAGTCTGTCATCAGTCAGTCAGTCAGTCAGATAGTCATTAGTCAGTCTGTCATCAGTCAGTCAGTCAACCTCTCCAGAGTCCAGACTCAGTGTCACAGCTGAGCTGTTCCTCTCCTTCAGCTTGTTTCCTGTTTTTCGTTTAAATAATTATCAAAGACACAAAGTCAGCTCCTCGTTAAGGACGATGGAAGTTATTAATCCAAAAACTGGTGATGACACATGAAGTATCCGTAGTGAAACAGACGACACAGACTAGAAGAGGTTAAACTACCTTGTTTGTGAACGTTGGGCTGAAACTAAAATCTTGATGAGAAAGATCCATAAAGTTAATTTTACATGATGAGAGTTTATATCTGTACCTGCTGTGTTTAATGTGTCAGAGGAGGAGGAACCATAAATATGTAGGTTAGGGAGGTGGGCAGGGCGCGGAGTCTGATACTGAAGCAAGAGCCTCCATTGACTAATTTCCACACTCTGTATCTGTGATATAGAATATTAATATAAAACATGCCAACACTGTGGAGCTGTATGAAGTCAGTCTGTTTCTGGTCATTTAGCCAGAAGAACAGGAAGTGACACAAACACGTCTATGGGTGCGGCTCCACACAGTGATTCTAAGTGTTATTATAAATCATAAGTCATTTCTCATCTAGTGCAGATGGAGAACATACTTCACTACATTCTGCCTCCATTAAAACTCAACACACACACACAGAAATAAAACACATATCCTGCTGTTCACAATCAGTTCAGGAGTTAAATCAAACGTCCACAGTCTCATGTTCACAGCTCACGTCATCCTGAAAGTTGTAACTAATCTGAGTCTGTGATAGGAACTTTCTGTCACATGTATAGAGAGATCTGGTGTAGTGGCTCTTTGATAACAGTAATGAAACAGCTGGAAAATGGTATTTACAACATGTCGTCACTCAGAGTTTTGATTCATTAACCTCCAGTAAATAAGATAAAAAGGAACATCACAATCAAATCTTCAGCTGGTCTTTAGAGATCAAAGTGTTTCTGTGTGAGAGAACGAGCTGACAACATGTCATGTGACATAATATGACAGCATTTAGCTGACAGCTGACCCCCCCTGGAGAGAGTGTCACTCACTGACAGATCACATGAACATGTTCTCCAGCTGCTGCTGCTGCTACAGTAGAACTGTACCTGCCCATGTGGGTGTTTGGTTGTTCTGCCTCTGAGACTCTAACACATGAGGGGTGGAAACTTCAGCTGTATGAACATGAGCTGTGTCCACACAGGATGACACACAGCAGTCAGTGCAGGAAGAGATCTGTATGTTGAACCTGTGGACGTCTGGTCTGACATAGAAACAGGAGCTCACCTTCTGTCACAGACCTTTTAATGTTAATCGACAACCTGAACCTGAATCTGATTCTAACCTGAACCTAAACCTGAAACTGATTCTAAACCTGAATCTGAACCTGAATCTGAATCTAAACCTGAACCTTACTCTAAACCTGAACCTGATTTTAAACCTGAATCTGATTCTAAACCTGAATCTAAACCTGTACTGAAACCTGAATCTAAACTTGAAGCTGAATCTGATTCTAAACCTGAATCTGAACTTGAATCTGAATCCGAACCTGAATCTAAACCTGAATCTGATTCTAAATCTGAATCTAAACCTGAATCTAAACCTGAATCTTAACCTGAACCTGAATCTGAACCTGAATCCGAACCTGAATGTTAACCTGAACCTGAATCTAAACCTGAATCTGATTCTAAACCTGAATCTGAACCTGAATCCGAATCTGAATCCGAACCTGAATCTAAACCTGAATCTAATTCTAAACCTGAATCTAAACCTGAATCTGAATCTTAACCTGAACCTGAATCTAAACCTGAATCTGATTCTAAACCTGAATCTGAATCTGAACCTGAATCTGATTCTAAACCTGAATCTAAACCTGAACATTTTGTTGGACTGTTCAATGTCATCAGTTTTGTCTGGTGATAAATTACATGTAAAAACACTTAACATCATTACAAACAGTTGAGATTTTGCTCAGTGGAAACAGCTGACTGTGTTGTGTGGAGACTCTATTAACAGAGTTAGTAGAAAAACATGCTGCTGTTGAAAGTCTTTGAAGCTCTAAGCTCCACAAACAGAACAGTATTTAGTGATGGGGGTAGAAGTCTCAAGACCTGGGAGAACAAAACCAAAGCTACCCACATGGGTAGACACCACTGGAGGGAAGAGAATGTTTTATGATTTAGGTGAACTACACCTTTAGTTCTAAAAACACAAAACAGAGATTGAATTTTTTTTTTAAAAGGACATTATAGCTGTGTCTCAGTTCAGGGGCCACATCCTTCAGAAGACGTGGTCCATGAAGATGTGGTTCTTCGCAGGCTGAACCGAACTGACAGTCTGGTCCACAGAGGATTTCCAGAGCTGTTCCTGTTCTTATTACATCACGAAGCGCAGCTCCTGTTGCCTAGCAACCTTGACAACACATACGTTTTCTTTATAAAAACTTTTTGTTTTAAGGTCCTTGGTTTTAACAGTTTAACCTTTATCTGTTCAACTGAGCTGAAACACAGTACTGACATTTAAAAGAGGCTCTCTTGTCATGTGTGTTGTTTGTTGACATATTATTTTCTTTACCGACGCGTAATGAATCTTGGGATATTTTGGACCGAGAAGGATCCACCTGTTGGAGCCTTTGTTGCCCAGGAAATGAAGGACATATTTGAAGGAACCTTTGAAATGGGAGACTAGTCGCTGTGACACAGTTGGTCTTTGAATGCATCCTCAGAAGGATGGGACCCTGAACTGGGACACAGCTTCTGTGTTGGTGTGAACATATTATTATTTCAATTCTGAAGGTGGTATTATGATCATTTTCTGAAGTTAGTCAGAGCTTCCACATTAAACTATCAAAGCTTCTGAAGCTTCTGTTAGCTGACCGAATGAGGGTGAAGCTGGAGTTGTGTTAGCGTAGCTACTAGCTCCACCACACGACAGTCACTGCTAATGAAACAGGTTTGTTCAGGAGCTGCAGCCTTCAGTGCCTCAAACACACACCTCACCTCTTTCAACATGAAGTCATCAGTGTGACAGTCTCATTCACATCACACATCAGCTGTTTGCTGTCATTTCAAATCACTGTGAGAAATACAGAAGGGCTTTTATTTTGAAAATGGCAGAAATAACAGCTGTTGAAACAGATGCACATCACATATATTTTATACCTTGTTTTCCACAGGTTAACATCCTGTAACACCAGCTTTAGATTCTGTTTCTGTACATTTACTCTGAATGTGGAAGACGTGTTTAAACGAGCAGATACATGTTTATGAAGTGGAAAAGGTTCAGCTAACAGAATCAAACAGTAAACTACAGTTAGCACTGATGCATTGCTTTGTCATTAGCAACTGCCATTACCTCTATTGACTGTATTTAGATTTTCTACCAGCTGTAGTGTTGCATTGAAGATTAGCTACAGCTGCTGTTGCTCATTACCTGTTGCTTAGTCTGAGGTCACCCTCCTTTGTGATGTCAGCTCTGCACACGTCACTGCTCATGCACAGTTTCTAAAACCTGAGATCACAAACATTTAAGTCTGTTGTGTAGATCATGGAGAAACATGGAGAACACAGAGGCTCAGTTGTCAGTCCTGTTCCAGTTTCTGTGTTTGTTGTTAACCATGGGCTAATGACTGGAGTCTCCTTTCTTATACAGTTAGCATCGTACTAACAATCACTAGCTAGATTAGGGGGCTGGGCATCGGCTGAGACGTGTGTAGCACATACAATGTGTTAAATCAAACTTGTGATTAAAATGGAGGGAAAGTTCTCACCTGTTGTAGTGAGGTGCTGGTTCACAGGTGTACATCAACAGAGAAGCTGAACAAAGTGCTCCTTCAGCTGATGTCTTGTTTTCATCTCGGCGCCATGTTAATAGGTCAGAGCGACTCACTGCCTGCATGACACATACGTCACACTGCGTAGCGGCTGCGTCACGTGACCTAAAGATTCTGCGTCTCCTGTTTTGCACGTATAACGTGTCTCTCAGCAAAAACAGACAAAGAAAACACCATAGCAGCACCATCACATAAAGGTGAAAGCTTCACCTTCACTGTAGTCTCTGTAGCTGTGTCCCAGTTCAGGAGCCGCAGCTTTCACAGGACCGAACTGAAATGAGATGGTCTGGCCTATGGAGGATTTACGCTCTGCATCACCAGCTGTTCCCGCCCTTACCGTTGCGTCACAAAGCGCGGCTCCTGTTGCCAAACCTCGACAACATGTACCTTTTTTCACAAAACCGTTTTGTTTTCAGTCTCTTGTTTGGTTGTCCCGTTAACTGTTGAACTGAACTGAAACACAATACTGACATTTAACAGTGTGATCCTCAGACTCTCTGTCGGTGTTGTTTGCTTTCATTACGGGTGCGCAGTGAATCTTGGGTTATGTTGGACCAAGATGGATCCACCAGTTGGAGCCTTCGTTGTCCAGGAAAAGAAGGACACATCTGAAGGAGTCTGATATGGGACACTCTGGTCGCACCGCTGTGATGCAGCCAGTCTTCAGATACATCCTCTGAAGGATGAGACCCTGAACTGAGACACAGCTTATGTCCAGTCTGAATCTGAATATGACACAGACATGGAAAAATATAAATATTTCTAACCATTGTAGCAGCTGCATGTGGAGACTGTGTTAGTCTTCCTGTTGTTAACCAGCTATTCATTTTAATGCTCCAGTCTTTCGCATGGATGTGATCTGTTAAGGCTGCGGTAGTAAACAAGTACATGATGAGGTCCAGTTCCTGTCATTGGTTTATCACAGTGACGAGTCTTAATACCAGATACGGATGATTTGTTGCCCCACCAGTGGGTCACAGCCGACAGGTTGAGAACCACTGACCTTTAGTTAGTTAAAACAAATATTTAAGGAGAATAACTAGGTTTACAAGATATTGTTTTATCATATTGACACCTTTCAGTCGACACCCAGCTCTACAACAACATGAAGGATGAAAGGTCACAGAGGTCCTGTCAGCTCATGTTCCATAAAGCAAAGATTTCACACTTCATCTACATGTTCCACAGACACTAGAAATGTGAACGTCACAGGTTTCAAAAACCACCACAGCAGTTAGCAGACGGTGCATCGTAGTTAGATGAGATGTTTGATGCATATTTAACCTGATAGTGTTATCATTTACCTCACACACTCATCTTGTTCTTGTGCTCCGGGATGTAAAAATAACCATCAACTACACGTGTTAAGTTCCCCTGTCTGTCTCCTGAACGACAGGACATGATGAGACGTGATGAGACGTGATGAGACGATGTCTTTGTGTGAAATGTAGAGTTGAATGTTTCAAACCATTTATGAACTTTGTATCTTGTGAAGGTTTGTTGTCTTAGCAAACCTCTCTCTCTCTGTCTCTCTCTCTCTCATATATATATATATATGTATATATATATATATATATATATATATACACACATACACACACACACAAACACACACAAAACAAACACACATACGCATGCACACACACACACACACAAACACACACATATATAGACACAGCAGACACATACATGTATGTATATATATATGTATATATATATAGTAATAATAGCACTTTTTGTAAATTGAATGCCTTCATTTCCTACAATACTTTTGTTTAAAACCTTTATTACAGTATAGATTATATATTTAGCTCTTTCAGAGAACAATAACATGTAAATACAATATAAATGTTTATTTTTACAGGTACAATTTTGACAGTGTTTTCCTATCAAAGTGTCATTTTTGCTTTACTTGCACAAGTGTTCTGTGTGTCTCACTGAGGGGCCTTTTATCAGACCTGTAAACAGATGTTTAAACAGATGTTTACAGGAGGAGACTGAGAGCACAGACATGAAGCTTCAATGGACAGTTCTATAGCACTTAATGACGACATCTTGTCATGGGTTGTTCCATTATTAAGACAAACCAGACACATGTTCATTAACTCCCACAGTGATTGTGTCCTCTTCAGTCGACCTTTGACCTCAGTGTGACATGATGATAAAATATTACTTGATTTCTTGGTGGTTTCTGTCTGAGAGCTGTTGCATGGACACAGAGTGTACAGTCAGTTTCATCTGAACGTATGACGACTGTGGACCGTGACAGAACCCAGAGAGTTAAAACAACAAACTGTGGATCAAAAAAGAAACTCTTAACATTGGACATGTAGATCCAGATTCTACAGAAGAGGATTAGGGCCACTGTGAAAACACTTGTTTTTAGAATTCAGACTTTTCTTTGAAAAATTCTGAGTTTAAAGTCATGATTTCTAAAAACATCATTTTTGTCACATGTGGCCCCGACCCTCTGCCGTCAGATCCAGAGTCTGGGGTCACATGAAGTCCATCATTATAAACCTGTCCCGGACTGAGACCGAGTGTGTCCCTGAGAGGAAGGAGAAGCTCTTCGGTGAGAGGCACAGACCTTCAGCAAATCACGTCAAACCTTTTTTATAAGCTTCATTGGTACCAGTGAACTTTATTGAATGTGTATGTAAGAAACACTGCAATACTGCAATATATTTTGGTATTGGATCAAGCTGCTAACATCCTTCTAAAGCTCCTGAAGGTGCTACAGACCTCTTTTCTAGTTTTGAAATGTATCATTTGTACAAACAAAGCATCCAGTTTAGCTGAACAGTTGGCATGTGTGTGCCTGGTTGTACTATATAGCTACATATATTTTATTGTACTGTGACTTTTGTAGTCTTTTAACAGACTTGCCTGTACTGCCCCTCCCCCTCCCCCCCACCTGTGTGTTTTGATATGTGGACACTGAGTCGTGGTGGGAGGTCTTTCTCTGTAGAGGCAAAGACATCGGTGCTGATGCCGAGGAACACGACTCGGTGCATCACCATGGAAACGAGCTGAGGAAGTTCAGAGACGAACTGCATTCCAGCCATGTTGGTTTTGTTATCCGCTGCATTTCAATAATGCCATCCTGTGACAATGATGGACTCATTGATAACTCTCAATATTTTACTTCAAATCTATTTTACAAACTACTGTTGTATTTTTATAAATATAGGCAAAGTATTTCACATAAACATATATATAAGTAAATATATATGTATATGTTTATAGGTTGTGTAAAATAAAAATTAATGCTGCAGCTTTTATCCGTTGTTTTTTAAACATTGACATCATCCAAAGAGGCAGATTATTTATTGTCTGGCAGAGTAACCTGATCTGATTTACATACCTTTGCTGCTATGAGAGAGAAGAGCTGCAGTCGTCAACTCCAGTGTTTTTACACAATGTAATGAAAGTTTAATAAACATAAGAGAAGGATCCAACAGCTGTCTGCTCCTTCATTACACTGTGTGTCACGTGTCTGTACATTCACATCCTCACTCTTGTCACTGACACACACTCACAGAAACTCACACTATCTGTAAATATAACCAGGAATAAATAAGTACATTTAAAATTTGTAAATATAGAAGAATAAGAAAAATGCTTTTATCTATTCCTTTGCAAATAGGTACAAAAATATTTTTCTTATTCATTTATATTTCTTTATATTTCCACATTTATCTTTCTTTTACAGATTTATTCTTTGTTATGGTTCTGCAATGACTCTATAGTCCAAGGCCCCTTTACATAAAGGTGATGAAGCCTGAAGGACCAACAGACTCTAGAGATGCCACTGTACAACTGAAGGTCCTAACAGATCAATAAAGTTAAATTAAACTTCAGTGTTTGTTATTGTTTCTCCTCAGGCTTCACTCAGCACAAGGTAACATGACCAATCATCATCATCATCATCATCTTCATCCTGTCACAGTATTCCAAAAAATTTTTTCAAATTATTTTGAATTTTTTCAAAAGATGAACATTTTTCAAAAGGTAAACATTTTCAAAAACAACATGTGACATTATCAAAGATCACAGCATGAGGGCGAAGTGGGAAGGTTGTAACTTCTTTGACATTTCTGTTTGAATCCAGTTTGTTCAAATCAAATACAAACTAGTTTCATGTGTGTGTTATTAAAAGGTGCAGCTGATTTCTCTGTGACACACACGTCTGAGCATCAGTGTCACACACACGGAGAGAGACGTGACATCAGCTCATCGTCCTGCTGTGACACACTGAGGTGACGTGTGACATTCACATGATATTTAAAGATTTTATTCAACACTGACTTTTTAACAGTGTGTGTGTGTTGTTACATCTAACCTGCCTAGCAGCAACACATTAGCAGTGAGAACTAGCATGAACCACATGTACAGACTCACAGTAAAGATGGTTAGAGTGTGAGCAGCTGACACACAAATAAATACAGTAAAAAACTTTCTTACCTCAACTTGAGTCTGTCACATGATGCTGCTTCCTCACAGGTGCGTTCAGGACTAACCTGAGCAGGTACACAGTGAATCAGGTGATTTAACTTGCTCCTGATTGAAGGAACTGGAGCTGTTAGAGCTGACCTGGTCTCCTCTAATATACACATGACTGATACATGAACAGAGATAAATGTCTTTACTGAGGTGGACTGGGGGGGGGGGGGGGGGGTTAGTGTCAGAGGACAAATAACAGAGATGAGACAATGAACCAACCAGCACATGATCAATAAGTCTGTCTGACCAATACGTCTGATCAATAACTGTCCATGTGCAGTTTTCTCAGTCAGATGAATAGAGTTACAGTGAGTGACTGGTTGTTAAACACTCCTCCTCATCCTCATGTTAAACCTGCCTCACTGAGCGGGAAGCAGCTGATTGGCTGAGGGCGGGAGTTACTTTTTAACACACAAATATTATTGTTCTTCACAAAGCAGAGAGGCTCAGATTACCCATCGTCCCCTGCGGCAGATAGAGTAAACCGTGTTGAACCATCGGGGTGAACCCGCTGAACCCAAACAGAGAACAGTTCATCCTCCACACCAGCAGGCGGCGGTGTGTGTGTGTGTGTGTGTGTGTGTGTGTGTGTGTGTGTGTGTGTGTGTGTGTGTGTGTGTGTGTGTGTGTGTGTGTGTGTGTGTGTGTGTGTGTGTTGAAAAGCTCTGCTCTTCGTTCAGTCTCCACCATGCACGATGCCTTCCCCGATCCCTGTGACCCGCCTGCTGCCCAGAGACCTCTACCCCTCCCTGGACATCGGGACGTGCAGCAGCCCGCTGACCAAACACCCGCACGGCTCCACCCTACAGGTCCCTGCTCAGCGGCTCCACGGCAGAGTCGGCAGCCGGCTCTGGTCCTCCGTCATCCTGTGGAAGGAGCTGCGGTCCGTGCAGCCGGTGGGCTCCGGCGGGTTCGGCTCCGTGTACCGGGCGGAGTACCTCGGGGAGACCGTGGCGCTGAAGCGGGTGAAGAAGTGCACGAAGAACCAGCTGGCTTCCCGCCAGAGCTTCTGGGCCGAGCTGAACGCGGCGCACCTGCGACACCAGAACATCGTGCGCGTCATAGCGGCCACCACCTGCGTGCCCGCGGACCGTGGAGATGAGAGTAGCATCGGGACGATCCTGATGGAATTCGTCGGGACCCGGGACCTGCAGCAGATCATCTACGGCGGCGCGGAGCAGCTGGGGGGGGGCCGGTGGTTCAGGTACTCCACCGACATCCTCCGCGGGCTCCGGTTCCTCCACTCCCACGGCGTCGTTCACCTGGACATTAAACCGGCCAACGTGCTCGTGTCCGCTCAGGACGTCTGCAAGATCGTGGACTTCGGTTGTTCTGTGAAACTGGACCGCGGGTCTGAGCCGAGCGCCATCAGCCCCCACTTGAGCCACGTAGGCGGCACGTACACGCACCGATCCCCGGAGCTGCTGAAGGGCGAGGGGGTGTCTCCTAAAGCGGACATCTTCTCCTTCGGGATCACGCTGTGGCAGCTGATCACCAGGGACCAGCCCTACACCGGAGACCGGCAGCACGTGCTCTACGCCGTGGTGGCGCACAACCTGCGGCCTTCGGTCCAGGACCACCCGTGGTTCGGGTCGGAGCAGGGCCGGCTGTGCAGGACTCTGCTGAGCCGGTGCTGGAGCGGAGAGGCACGCTGCAGACCCAGCGCCGAGGAGCTGCTGCCTCACCTGGAGCAGCTGAGGCCGAGACATGAATCAGTGCAGGCGGGGAACACGCACCGGCAGCCGGACATGTTGCATCTTTTAGTCGGTACATCAGCTGCTCAGGACGGAGCAGAGGACTGAGGTCTCCTAGGGTCTTTACCCTGGTCACACTGAGGAGGACGGAGCAGGGGGAGGTTACGTCAATTTATTTTTAATAATTCTGGAAAAAAAAAGTCAGAAATCTGAGATTTAAAAAAAAAAATCTGAGTTTAAGTCAGATTTCACCTTTTTTTCTGAATGATTAAAAAGTAAATGTTGTGTTCATAACCCTGATCCATATGAGCCTCAGCAGAGTGAAACTGGATGAACATTAAAGGATGTGTTTGGTTTTATATTCACAGTGAACAGTCTGTTAAACATGTTGCAGTGTGTTGGTGACAGTCTCTGCAGCTGTTTTATCAGTGTGTATTTAAAATGTCTGTTTTTGAGTCAAATCCTCTTTATTTTCAGTTTTACTTTAAAGTTTTACCGTCATGGAAACAGAGTGAGCTGCTGCTGGATCATTCCTGTAGTGTCACACTTCAAGTCGCTGTGAAAGCTCTGACTCTGTCTTAACCTTGTGTTTCTTAAATTATAAACTCCAAATGTGAAACGTTTTATTTTCCATAATGATTGTAAAATGAGATTTAAGTGTTTTCATTAAAATTATTTTTATACTACAGGTGTTCGTCCACACATTGTGTCTACAGGAACAGGCTTCATGCATATTCAACAGTTTGTTTGTTTGTTTGACCTCACCAGTAAACACTTGATTTAAATGTTTACTGGTGAGTTTGTGTCCTCCATCTTTGTTGTGGCAGTGACCTGCTGGTCACCTGACTGACCTGATCTGACACCTGTCTGAACATGGAGGGCCACCGTGACACGTCAGGGTCTGGAGGCCTGTTATTGGCTGGTTTAGTGCCTGAGGGAGGGAACATGACACTAACACTGGACAGTTCTTCATGGACCCACCAGGTGAGACTGCTCCGTGTGGACATGATCATCATCACACCAACATCCCGAGCTCCAAGTCTCTGAGTCACATGACTCCTCATTAACTGAAGCTCTTCAGTGGTGCTGCCTCATGATTGGTTGATTGGATAATTGCATGAATAAGCAGGTGTACCGGTGTTCCTAATAAAGATATACATACATACACACACACGCATACATACATACACACACACACACACACACACACACACACACACACTCTGCAGCTTGCACCCTCAGACAGCAGATGTCGCTGCTGCTGTAAGAATGAGAGCATGAGAAGATTTGATGGACATTGAGACCAAAACACCTTAAGTTTTCTACTTAAGTCTGACACTTAAGGTTTAATTTCTCCCTAGCTCAGGGAGTTACTTAAGGGTGTCGCACAGAATTTAAGGTATTTACAGCAGCGAAAGACATTTTACAGCAGTAAAATTCTGCTGTTTCCATGGAGACAGTCGATTTGCTGCCATTAGCACTTGTGACACCTGTGATCTCATCCTGTTGATTTGACAGGAACTTCACTAGGTGAACTTTAGTCACTAAGGTCTTTTGTTTAACAGTTTAACTAACTTTAAGTGATTCCTGAAGTTTAAGACTAAGATAAGGGAAAACCTGAAATACTTCAGGGAACATTTTAAGGAAACCTTCAGGAGACTTAAGGTGTTTTGTGCAACTGTTTTTATTTTAAGGAAACCTTAACTCAGACTTTAAGGAAAAAATTAAGGTGTTTTGTGATCTGGTATTCCCCTGATGACACAACAGCACCTTCACATTCATTGCACCAGCATCCTGTCTGCAGACTGATTGATAGATAGATAGATAGATAGATAGATAGATAGATAGATAGATAGATAAATGTAGATAGATAGATAAATAGATACATGGATAGATAGATGGATCGATCGATTGATAGATAGATAGATAGATAGATAGATAGATAGATAGATAGAGATACATGGATAGATGGATAGATAGATAGATAGATAGATACTTTACCAGGTGTCCAGTAGCTCATTAATAATAATAATAATAATTGTTAGAGCCATTTGTATATTTGTGTGTGTGGGTGGCGTACATCTGGAACAATGCAGTATGGAGATACACAACAAAACCTCTCTCTGCCAGTCAACAATGTGCCACCTGTATCAGTGGAGCCACAGCAATTATATGCTATACCAGTACAAGGAGACCTGTGCACCATAATGCACCGGCAAAATGAAATCACAGCAGCTCTGGTTCAACAACAGCGCTTAATGTTCTTGCCTTCTCGAGACATTCCAGCATTCGATGGCGATCCTCTTCAGTATAAAACCTTCATAAGAGCTTTTGAACATAGTGTGGAATCAAAGGCTAGCAAAGCTGACTGCCTTTATTTCTTGGAGCAATTTACAAGAGGGCAGCCCAGAGAATTGGTGAGGAGTTGTCAGCACATGATTCCTGACAGAGGTTATCAACTGGCTAAAGAGCTTCTCCAAGAACACTTTGGAAACCAATATAGGATTGGTGCAGCCTACATGGAGAAGGCTTTGGCTTGGCCTGCAGTGAAGGCAGAAGATGTGGGAGCACTACAAGCCTTTTCTCTATTTCTGCGAAGTTGTTGCAATGTAATGGAGGAACTTCAATATGTGCAAGAGCTGGACATGCCAACTAACATAAGAGCAATCATGACAAAGTTGCCATTTAAGTACAGAGAAAAATGGAGGATACAGGCATATGAAATACTGGAGAGGTACAATCGCAGAGCTTGCTTTAAGGATATGGTCTCATTTATTGAATGCCAAGTTAAGATAATTTCTGATCCTCTTTTTGGGGACATCCAAGACACAGTAAGTGGTTTGCCTGCATTAAAGAGTGGTAATAGGTTCAAGCCACACTCAAAGTTCAGCAAGGTCAGAGGTAACAGCTTTGCCACAGTTACTGTAAGTGATGCAGCCAAGGATGTGGATCTCCAAGCTCAGTCCCGCAAGGGCTGGACTTAAAGGGAAGCATTCATGAAGCATGTATCTGCTGCTCTCAGTTTCACAGGCTGGAAGAGTGTCCAAAACTGAAAGGGAAGAAGCATCAGGACAAAATTGAGTTTTTGAAGGAAAAGGGGATGTGTTTTGGCTGCCTGTGTAGTGGACACAGGAGCAAGGATTGCGACAGGTGCTTAACTTGCAAAGATTGTGGTCAGAACCATCCTACGGTGCTTCATATCCCTGGAAAGATAAGAGCCAGCACAGGAAGTGAACCCACTAAGGGCACAGCACACGCTAAACCACCTGTATCAGAAACTTGTGGACATACAGGGGCCGGAAAGGAGGATAGCATTTTGTCTATCGTGCCAGTTCAGGTGAAATCCATCAGGGGAAGCAAGATAATACAAACATGCATTCCTGGATCCTGGCAGTACGGCTACTTTCTGCTCAGAACATCTTGTGCAAAGGCTGAACATTACTGGTGGGAAAACCAGTTTCCTTTTACGCACTATGGGGCAGGAAAAGGTTGTTTCAACTAGCACCCTGAATGGTTTGGAGGTGGCTGGTCTTGGCAGTAACAGCTTCTACAGTCTCCCAGAAGTGCTTACACAAAATAAAATGCCGGTGACCACCAGTAACATTATCACACATGAAGAATTGCAGAAATGGTCATATCTCTCTGATGTACGGATCCCATGCATTGATGCTAATGTTGACCTGTTGATTGGCACTAACACCCCTAAGATATTGGAACCATGGGAGGTCATCAACAGCAGAGAGGATGGCCCATATGCAGTACGAACTGTACTTGGCTGGGTAGTTAATGGTCCGCTTCGGGATGGAGAGAGCAGCAGGCCTAAAACAGGGTTCTCAGTGGCTGCTGTCAATAGGATTTCTGTCTGTAAGCTGGAGGAAATGCTTATCAACCAATACAGTCATGACTTCAATGAGCGAAGTTCAGAGGAACAAGGTATGTCAAGAGACGATATGAGGTTCTTAAAGATGATGGATGAGTCAACACAGCTGCAGGATGGACATTACAGCTTGAAAATGCCCTTCAGAAAGGACCAGCTCTCGCTTCCTAATAACCTCTCTATGGTTAAGCAAAGGCTGCTGGCATTAAAAGGGAAGTTCAGGAAAGATGAACTCTTCCACAAGGAATATACCAGCTTCTTCACTGATGTAATTAAGAACGGCTATGCAGAGAAAGTGCCTCAACATCAGCTGGAAGGTGAAAATGGAAAGCTCTGGTATATACCCCATCATGGTGTACGCCATCCCAAAAAGAGTACCTTGCGTGTTGTATTTGACTGTTCAGCTGAGTATAAGGGAACTTCACTCAACGGCCAGTTGCTACAAGGCCCAAACCTCACTAGTTCACTGTTGGGTGTTCTAACCAGATTCAAACAGGAGCCAGTGGCATTTATGGGAGACATTAAATCTATGTTTTACCAAGTTAGGGTGGCTGAAGAGGACAAGGACTTTCTGCGCTTCTTGTGGTGGCCTGAGGGCAATGTGAATCAAGAGATTGAAGAATTTTGAATGACAGTTCATTTGTTTGGGGCTGTCTCTTCCCCAAGTTGTGCCAGTTATGCACTCAGGAGAACTGCAGAGGACAATCGGGCTAACTTCTCACTAGAGGTTGTGGAAACAGTCAGAAGAAACTTTTACGTTGATGACTGTTTGAAGAGCTCGCGCTCAGATGAGGAGGCAGTTGCCATGGTTCAAGCTCTCACTGAAATCTGCCAAAAGGGAGGCTTCACTTTGACAAAGTGGATCAGTAATAGCCAGGCAGTACTGCAAACCATTGAAGAGGAGCACAGAGCAAAAGACTTGAAAGAACTGGATTTGGATAGAGATGAGCTTCCAATCGAACAAGCTCTTGGGCTGCAATGGTGTGTGGAGTCAGACACATTCAAATTTAAAATGATGATGAAAGAACAACCACAGAGCAGGCGAGGAATGTTGTCCATAATCAGCTCGGTTTATGATCCTCTGGGTTTTCTTGCCCCAGTAACCCTCCCAGCCAAGGTTATGCTGCAAGAGCTCTGTCGGAGACGTTGTGGATGGGACGACAACATACCTGCAGACATCGGCCATCAGTGGAGAAGGTGGCTGGAAGACCTGAAAAGGTTGGCAGCACTCAAAGTTGAAAGATGCATTAAGCCAAAAGACTTTGGACAGCCCATTAAGGCACAGCTGCACAACTTCTCTGATGCTAGTCAGGATGGGTTTGGTACTGTTACTTACCTCAGGATTGAAAACTGTAAGAGGGTCCATGTTTCTTTCCTGTTGGGTAAGGCAAGAGTTACTCCTCTAAAACTGATAACCATTCCCCGTCTGGAGCTTGCGGCTGCTGTTCTGGCTGTGCGGGTAGATCAGATGTTGAGAGCAGAATTGGAGCTGCCGCTGGATCAGTCAACTTTCTGGACAGACAGCACTGCAGTGCTCAAGTACATAAAAAATGAGGATAAACGTTTCCATGTATTTGTATCAAATAGGGTAACGACTATTCGAGATGCAACTCAAGTCTCTCAGTGGAGGTACATTAATACCAAAGACAACCCTGCAGACTATGCCTCCAGAGGTATGAAGGTTGGAGATCTGCTGAATGGGGGTAGCTGGATTGAGGGCCCGAAGTTTCTCCTTGACCCAGAAAAGGATTGACCTGCAGACATCACAGAGGTCACAATTGCAGATGATGATGATTTGGAGGTCAAAAGTCAAAAGAGAAGCTACAGTAAACACCATCATTACTCTCCAACTGCTACAGACCAGCTCTTATCACACTTTTCAGATTGGAGGAGACTCAAAGTGGCAGTGGCATGGTTTCTCAAATGGAAGAGAATTCTGCTGCAGTTGAAACAAAAGAGAAAGGACTTACATGCTGTTGAGCTCCACAGAAAAGAGGCAGGTGGATCATCTCTCAATGTGCCACTGGAGATGGAGAGGGTCAGAAGAGCCATTGAAAGCCAGATGTTGTCAGCTGAGGATCTCTTGGATGCCAAAATGGCCATCATTCGCTACAGTCAACAAAAGAGGTTCAAGGAAGAAATCGCTGCACTATCAGCTGGAAAATCTGTGTCGAGAGACAGTTCTGTGTACAAACTTGATCCATGTTTGCAGGATGGACTTTTGAAAGTAGGACAGTTGAGTAAGGCTGCTTTGCCAGAAGAGCAGTGGTGTAGTCTAGTTTTTTCTAGTGGGTATACTCTGATTCCCCCGACCCCCAGCCTCGCACACATCCATATAGCAGCAGCTGTTTCAAAATAACCCCAAACAAGAACCACCATGCTCAGTAATGTATTAAGTATGCATTAACATGAGATCATGAAAGACTTATTGTATTTATATGATTATGTATTATCTAAATGTAAATGTATTGTAAGCAACACAAGATGTACGACAGTCAGCTTGACTTTTATTAACTGTCAAACAGCAGTACAGCAGTACGGATTTGTCCGTACAATAGAACAGTACAAGATAGGGGTGGGCGATATGGCAAAAATATCATATCACGATTTTTTAAAAATAAAATCACGATTTCGATTTTATCACGATCTTAAATTGGAAAAAGAAAAACAGACAATTTAGACCAAAGAACCTTTCTTAACAGATTTTATTTCAAATAGTCGCAGTTTTGCCTGCATGTGCAAACAACGTAAAGTTTAAGGTAAACAACAACAACAGTCTGGTTCGTCGTGTTACCACCCGACGTGCGAACGGTTTCTGTGCAAACTTTGCAAATTACATTTGCTTGCGCTTGATCAGTTGCGGAAAATCCAAACCAATTCCATATAATGGAGGTGGAATTTTTTTTAGCGACCGACTCCGTTTGGCTTTCAGCCATCGCTCTCCATGTGCTACCGCTACACACACAAACAAGGAGGCGGGTAGGAAAGTGCGTCACTGCCCGTAATTCGCTATGATTGGTCGGTCAGGTTGACGACGTCAATACGTCTGGTGCGTCTGTGCATCAGCATAGAACTGCAATTTATAGAATGTGCCCTAGACGATCCCACGATCTCTGCAGTTTGAAAGATCGTCTTCACGTTGTAATCCTTCACGATCTAATATCGTCATATCGCCCACCCCTAGTACAAGACAAACAAGTTAAAATAAAGAAAAATGAATAAATAAATAATACACTTGTACAAAAAATAACATTTCAGAAAACAAGTGTAAACAGTGGTGCAAACATGCAAATAAAATTCTCTAAAGTGGCGCAAGTAACAGCCGACTCCTAAACAGATCTGGAAATTAGAAAAAATTAAACTAATAGTCCACACTAAGAAGGGGTAAGAAGAGAAGGTGTAGGTGGGTTAAGTGGCCTGTGGTCTACAAGGCCTTCCAAATGTTTTTGTACAGAGGGTTCTTTGGTGTGCATGTTCTTTTTGCCTGTGTGGCAGAGCAATGGCTTTTCAACCAAGTTGTAACGTACTGCCTTGGCTCAAAAAGACTAAGAGGGGGCCCATTGATGGTAATCATCATTAAATGACATATGTTGGACAACAACAGTGTAGATCTCTTGTCTGTGCATACATTGTTCATCAGACTGAATCCCCTTTCACATTCAGCAGTGCTGCAAGGGATGGTCTGCATGCATCGTATGAGTGGTATTAGGCTTTCCGGCTCTTTGTCTGGGTGCTCAAGGAAATCTCTCATACCATTAACAACTTGCTCTTCACACAGACTGAACCGCCTGCACAGTCGTTTCACTTGTAACTCACCATGCCGAATGCCAGGTCTTAATGGCCAGGTGTTGGTGTCCAGAACGCTGAGATCACGCAGCATTTCACCTTCAAATGAGAGGCGCCTCTCCATGTTGTTGATCAGACTTTGGAGGAATTGCTTTGCGTTGATTGGTGTGAGCTTTGAATTTGATTCAAGGGAAACGGATCCAAAAGGTCCCGAAGCCTGTGCTTGGGAAGTCTCTTCAGATTTCTCACCTGGAGAGTCTTTGAATGATGCTAGGACTCTGATAGTGCGCCTCAGAAACTCATCTGCTTTCAAAAGTGTGACTGAATGGGCCTGGAGTTGCTGAGACAGGTTTGAGAGTTCAGACAGGACAACATGCATAAATCCAAGGTCACACAGAAATTCTTGGCTTTGCAAACGATGTGCCAGGCCTCTGTAAGTTTGCCTCTCTTTGCTGTTTCTTGTTTGGTCTCTCGCAGCATTTTCAAAGTGTTTGTTTAGTGCTTCATATGACCTCCACACAGCCTTTACAGAACGAAAACTGCTGGCCAACCATCGTGTACTTAAAACTCTGCCAATACTCAGGACTTGTGAACCCACTTCTTGTGCTGCCTGCTGAAGTTCACGTGCATTCTTACTGGACTGACTGTAGAGATTGTGGATCTTCTCCATGAACACCTTGAAGTGGTTGACTGCCTGAATTTCATCGACAGCATCAGATACAACCAGTTCCAAACGATGGTTCATGCAGTGCCATGTGAAAAGGTTAGGGTATCTTGCAGTCAGCCTGGTTGCAACGCCAGTGTTCTTGCCTAGCATGACACTGGCAACATCAGAAACAAATGAGACCCAATTCTTTTGAAGCCATTCTTCACTGAAGCCTGCAGTGTTTAAACACTTCAACAGAGCTTCCTCTATACCCGCTGCTCTTTGGCTTTCCAGCTCAACTAAATCCAGAAACATAAATTCAGGAGTAGCTCCATCTATAGAGGCTTTCACATAGACAATCATGGCAGATTTGTGGCTGAGAGATGTAGCCTCATCAATGAGAACAGACAATTTGCTTGAAGATGACACAATAGTGCCAACAATTTTTTTCTGCATCTCTTTTGCTATGTGTTGCACAATTGCTGTGGAACTGTACCTCGAGTGCAGACTAGTACCCATGTTGACACCATTTTTTTGCTGAAGCTCAATAAGATCATGATGATCAGTGAAAGGTCGGTTCATTTTGGCAAGATAGTATGCTGTTCTGAATACAGCATCAGTCTGGGCTAACACAGTCTCTGACATAGTTCTCACTATATTTCCAAGTTGATCCCGTTTTCCTTTTTCTGTGAGCTCCTGAGCTATTTCGTGCGCCCTAGACATCTCATGTCGCCGAATTTTGTTCCTATAGGACGCTAGAGCTGTTTGTCTGTCACTTGTGCCTGAGCACTGGATTTTAAAAGACACCCACTCCTCAGATGTTGATACCCTCTTCTCTGTGAGGACACCAGTGGACTTTGTGGCACTGCAGATAGCACAACCTGGATGTAAACAAAAACGTCAATAAATAACAACATAATACATATTGTCCTTTTTCTATTTATATTGGCATTAAGACTACAGAACAGGGCCAAATCCAATTAATGAACTGTTTACAACCTTCAGCTATGGCAAAGAATCAATTTTTTAACAATTTCATTTTCAAATTCACTTTAACTTTGTACATTTAAATTGTTTTTTTTTTTTTCAGCTTAAATGTTTTCTAATATTACCTAACTTTCCGCTTCTCCATTCTAACCAAGGATGCCTGCTTTTAAAATCCCTTGCCTGACTTTCACTCCACACGGTTGGCCAGGTTAAGCTCTCGTCTATACACACACACACAGAGAGAGAGAGAGAGACAGGAAGAGAGAGGCGGAGAGAGGGAAAGACAGGCAGAGACAGGCAGAGAGAGGGAGAGACAGGCAGCAGTTTCACCAAACCACCAGTTAGCTAGTGTTAGTGCCGATCATCTACTCTTACAATAGCGGTTAGTATTATTAGGACACACATGAGTTCCACTTACCAGGCACGGCGATAGCGTTAGCAGGCTCCTCTTGGCTGCCATCAGATACTAGAGCCTCTTCATCAGACTCTCTTTCTGAGATCTTTGCTGCTCCATCTGTACTATCCCCCGAAGCGGCGGCAGTATTTACCGGACGAGCATTGAAACACTGAAATAGAGTCAATTGGTTCTTCTTTCATTTCATTGCTTTTTCTTTGATGATGAATAATGTTCACCTATTAGTTTACTTTTTCCCGCCAGAAAAATTTCAACTTATGTAGGTTTCACGTCACGCCTGACGGAAGCCCCTGTGGTCCAAAACAGCCCGCTTCGCGACCGTTCGCGACACAGATTTTAAAGTGAATTGAACGTTATGTCAAAAACCCCATACTGAAATGTATCTTTGCGCATTTTTTAGTGGTTGTACGGTAAGTCAGGACCTTTTCTAGTGGGTATACGGCGTATACCTGCGTATCACGTAGACTACACTACTGCAGAAGAGACTAAGCATCCACTCATTCTGTCAAAAGATCAGTACATCTCTATGCTCATATTGAGGCACATTCACCAACAAGTGGGTCATCGTGGAAGAAATCTCACTCTATCAAAGCTGCGCAACAATTTTTGGATAATAAATTCCAATGCAGCTGTGAGGAAAATTATAACACAATGCTGCTTCTGCAGGCGATATAAGGGAAGAGTAGGCGAGCAAAAAATGGCAGACCTACCAAAGGAAAGGCTTCTTCCTGATCTCCCTCCCTTTACAAATGTCGGAGTAGATTACTTCGGGCCTTTGGAAGTAAAGAGAGGTCGAAATCTCTGTAAACGTTATGGTGTCATCTTTACCTGTCTTGCAAGCAGAGCCATTCATTTGGAAGTCGCTCCATCCCTGGACACTGATGCATGTATTAATGTTATACGAAGGTTCATCAGTCGAAGAGGACAAGTGTCCAGTATACGTTCAGATAATGGAACCAATGGGAGCAGAGAAAGAGCTGAGGGAAGCGCTATCATCATTAAATCACAACCGGATACAGAGAGTTCTTTTGCAAGATGGCATCCAGTGGAACTTTAACCCACCTTCAGCATCACACCATGGTGGTGTCTGGGAACGTGCTATCCGCATGGTGAGGAAAGTTCTCACGTCTGTGCTGCATTTGCAAACTCTGGATGATGACGGTCTGCATACAGTCCTGTGTGAGGTTGAGTATATATTGAATGGTCGTCCCCTCACCAACCTTTCAGACGATCCTAATGACCTCAAACCTCCCACTCCTAACCACATTCTTCTGTTGAAAGGGAAACCAGTCATGTCACCTGGACTTTTTTAACAAGAATGACATGTATGTGAAAAGGAGATGGCGACAAGTGCAGTATATTGCAGATCTATTTTGGAAAAGATGGGTACAGGAATACCTCCCTCTGCTGCAAGAACGCCAGAAATGGAATCAGACAAGGAGAAACTTAATTCCAGGAGACATTGTTGTTGTTATGGATTCTGCTGCTCCTCGTGGATCTTGGCTTCTGGGCAGAATTTTGAAGACTTTCCCGGACAAAAAAGGATTAGTACGCTCTGTGCGTCTCCAGACGAAGACAAAAATTTTGGAAAGACCTGTTAGTAAGCTTTGCTTATTGCAGGAAGCCAGAAGCACTTAGGGATGAGAGATAGTGACCTTGAGAAAAAAAAAAAAAGTTTTTCTTTTTTGTTGTTATTGTTGTTAGATTCACTTTTATATGCATGTCACTCAAGTTATGGCTCTTTGTTTACATGTGAAGGTAATTGTAATGTCTGTTGTCATTCAATTAGGGGCCGGCGTGTTAGAGCCATTTGTATATTTGTGTGTGTGTGTTAGAGTAATGCACTGGTTGCCACTGTAGGTGGCGTATTGAATGGCAACACATGAAATGTATAAGTAGATGAAGAGGCAATTACTCCTCAGGTGTGCTGCTTACTGGGGAGAAGCACACAGTTTTTGACCGTTGCAGTTTAGAGCCCAATGTTTACGCCTTTTTGTTTATTTTCATGCAAGTTATTGGTACAACCTATGTGAGTGAATATCAAAGGCTGTTTTGTTACACTGTAAATAAATACATCGTAATCGTAAGCACAAGTTGGATGTTTTGATTTATCATATGGAGCCACCTCATGACGACGCGTCAACTACGCATCCCGGTAGCAGCCCCTCACTGTGGCTTAGGTTTATTTTGTTGAACCCAAGTCACTACAATAATAATAATAATAATAATACTTCTGTCTCTCACCTTCATGATTGTTGCTGACCTCTTGAAGTTGACGTCTCCTCACCGTCTCTGACCTGCAGTCAGAACTAGACTGGATTTCATCAGAACAGGATCACGTGACGTGGATGAAGATCTGTGAACCAATCAGCAGGACGTAGAGCAGTGAGCACACTGTTAGATATCTGCTGCTGTGTTACAGCCACGGCTCGGACACATGGAGAGACTGGACACATCTTTATTTCCTGTCACAGTTGCACATGGTGACGACCAGAGAAACACAAAGAACTTCACTGCTGAACTCGTTACAGAGAATTAAGTGTTCACTGATCAGGAAACAGCAGCATCTCTGTCACATAATGAAGACGACAGGTCACATTGAACGGACTCACATCAGCCCAGATGTTACACCCTGCTGAGCTGATGGAGATTCACACACATCTAACACACTGAGGAGGACCGGGTCATGTGACTGTGTTTACAGAGACAAACTAATTCATTTTTAACAACAGCTTCACTCCCTGTCACCCATCAGATACAGTGTTCACTGGGACAGTCACATGACAGAAAACATAACACCGTCAAACTGCAGAATCAACAGACAAAACGTCTGCTCACAAACTACTCAGCAGCACCTTTTCATCACGAGACCACATTCACATGACGTCACATCAACAGAGATTCAGCCTGATTGTTTCTGTTCGATCGATGAGCAACAGAAACCTGATGAGAAGTCGACTCATATCTCAAGGTAAAACCACATATTTGATAAACCATTAGCTACAGCTAACGTTAGCATACCACTTCTTAGCTATAATTACTGTTTGACAGAGCTGCGTGATACAAGACCTGAGAAATGAATTCATTCTGAAACATCAACACAGTGCTCAGACATGTTTAGTTCAGTCTGGAAGTGAAACACTGGATGGAATCAAGCTAGCCAAGTAGCATTAGCCACCCTGCTAGCTCTTCACCTGGTGAAGTTAGCAGTGACGCTCCTCTGTCATGTGACTGTATCATTGATGCAGGTTGATTATGAAACCAGACAACGTTAGTTCATGTTTAACCAGTGGATTCATGTGTCATCTGACAACTTTAGAAGCGCTAACTCTGACATTTATGTTAATTGTAAACTTCCTGTTTGCTAGCCTAGCATTAGCTTACAGTGTTTCCAGTGTGGGCCTGTCTTCACCTTTAGCACCTGGAGAACTCATCTGTCCATTAATCAATGTGGTCAAAAGAAGGTGAAGTAAACAACGACGACTCACAGGATTCATTCAGAGACATTAAAGTGTTCAAGACTTCCCGCCCTCAGTGTGACGTCAGAGGAAAATGGCCGCCGTGTGAATATGGTCTATTCCCCAGGTTTTCTGTTGCACATAAATCTGTAGTCTCCACCCTCTGTGACATCACTATGACATCACTGGGGTTATTCTCTCAGACAGTTATCCTCCTGTTTTTACAAGCTGAGTGGAATAAAATATGATTTATGTAAAGTAATAAGCAACACTCAGAGTAATGTCTGTCAGAGCAAAGTACTGATGAATTATTGGTAAATTATTTGGAGCATATTGACAATAATATTCAGTTTGACATGTGTATGTGATATATGATGTGTCCAAACTCAGTCTGGGTAAACAGCTGTGACATAACAGCAGATCATAGTTAGAGTGAGGAGTCGATACACAGGTGGACAGGTGACATGAGACAGACACTGTTCACAAGAACAAACAGTCATTTGTCCTTTCAGTGACAAGTCTTCATTAGCTTTAATAAACAGCATGGCTCATGGCTGAGTATGTGGACGTCCCAGTGAGGACAGATCACATGACGATCACATGATGGTGACTCTCTCAGGTGAGACGTGGGCGGCCGAGCCCACCGGCTCCAGGCGCTGGCAGCGGTACTGACTGCTGTCCTGGCCCCGCCGGATCCGATGGAGCTTGCGGGCGACACAGGGGAGCAGCATCAGCACTTTGCCCAGGATGACGCACACCGGCAGGGCCAGGGCCACCACGAAGCTGGGGGGCAGGTAGAAACGGTAGGCCTCCTCCTCGAAGGCTCGCTTCCAGCCGAACAGCAGGCCGTGGAGGGTGGCGATGAGCAGGGCGATGTAGCCCAGAGTGGACTAGAGCAAAGACAGGGAGCAGGTCAGACACACAACTCCAGCTACACTGCTGCATTCCCATGAGACACTGTTTACTGTTATATCTCTGAGGTGTCCCTCCCCAGGGCGAACAGGACAGGTACAGGGGGGTGTGAAGGGAGAGATGTAGGGGACAGGTGTCTGCTGCTGTTCTAAAAACAAGTACAGGTTAGTTATTGTAGATTTTATTTTTCTAAAGTATATTTTTTTGGGCTTTTTTATGCCTTTAATGGACAGGACAGTAGAGAGACAGGAAATGGGGCGGCAGAGAGAGGGGGAATGACATGCAGCGAAGGCCGTCTGATGCGGGACTCGAACCGGGGCCGACTGCAGCGAGGACTGTAGCCTCTACACATGGGGCGCCTGCTTAGAGCACGACGCCCCAGTTATTGCAGATTTGAGCACTCGCTAACACCAGAGGTGTAGTGCCATTTGTCTAAGTACCAGAGCACACCTATGACGTGCGCGCATGCGTGCACGAGCACAGCTAAGTTGTGGCTTGTTTCTATGGTTATGTAACCACTGTTGCTACGGCGGCAAGTTTACACAGAGCAGTGAACAGTGATTACATGATCAGATGTCAGACTGACTGTATGAACAGGTTCATTAAGCTTTATGAACATTAGGATGTATATGAATTAAGACTATGCAGGTATATATTAAGGTGTACGTCCAGTATGATATATATATATATATATATATATATATATATACGTATATATATTATTACGTTTTCATTTACTGACTTGTGTCAAGCAAATGAAACCACATTGGAAACACCCGTTCAGAAGAAGAGAAGCTAAGCTAACAGGCTAGGCTATGAAAACGTAGCTAAGCTAACAGACTAGGCTAAGCTAGCTTTCTGTCCAGGTGTAACAGACGACTGTCATGTTTCTATGTAAAAGCATCACAGATACAGAAACTGTCAGAGAGTGAAGGATGAATGAAAAGATGTTTTTATTGATGAACCATCTGAGCAGCTCAGAGGCTGCCGGCAGCTACCGCCTTTTAAGGTGGAATGTTTTCCTGTGTGTTCCTCAGTGTATGATTGACGTTTGGGAATCAATCAATACACCTTAAAGGCCAATATGAAAACTGTGACCATTAGTTTCTATCAGCTCTCTACATGACAGACTCTTTAGTGATCAGATCTTTAAGCTCTTAAAAATGTAGATGATTTTCAACCTGATCATGTGACCTGTGGAGATTTTATTTCCTCACGTGGAGAAATAAAGTGGTGGAGCGTCACCTACACCATGGCCAACATGCTCAGCAGTTCCAGGCAGAAACACAGCTCTGAGAGGAGGTTCAGGTTCTTAAACAAACCTGTGGAGCTGATGGCATCAAAAACATTCTCCTTCCTGCCAGAGTCATAACTCAGTCAGATGTTCAGTCCACCTCAACTCAAGCTGCAGAACACACTGAGACAGTGTCAGCCTCTGGTGTGTGTGTGTGTACCTGTATGAAGCTGAACTCCCTCCAGTTGAGCGTGCTGTGGACGGAGGGGATGGAGGTGATGGCCAGGAGGGACAAGAGCCCCAGACTCATGATCCCAAAGGAGACGTACATCTCCACCCTCCACACCTCCTCCTCGTTCCAGGCGTTCTCCACATTAGCGTGGACCTGCAGACACACCGGAGTCACCACAGTCATCACCTGTCACCTGTCACCTGCAGGAGGAGGCTGGGACACAGGTCAGCTGCTTCAGCTCTGTCGAGCCTGAACAATACGACCTGTCTCAGATCTGGTTAAACACATTCATTCAGGAACATGAAACACTGATGGTGTTCAAAACTACATTTTTATCACCTCACAAATAAAGCTGGACTCACCTTGAAGCTCTCATGAGGTCAGTTTACTGCAGAGTGTATGTAGTTAGCCTATCTTAGCATAAAGACAGGTAGCATTGGAGCTAACCCGGCTAACCTGTCTTCCTGTGCACAAAGAGAAGAGGAAACATGATGATTTGAGGTTTTAGGGAGAGTTATGTGCTGGAACAACAGCAGATCCATCTGCCTGATAGTCATGTGCAGCATCCCTAGCTTTAGTGTGGGACGCCAGATCCAGTCTGTGAGAGCAGGTTTTGTTTTAGTATCATTCAGGTACAACAGTATCAAACCTGGCAACATCCCTGTGACGATAAGAAGCTGTGTCCACCTGAACTTACTGGAAGGTCTCCCTCTGCTGACAGTTTAACTGCCATAAAATATATTCATGTTGTCATCTGCTCACATCATTTATGATTTATTTTATGACATGATATATTTTCTTTTATGTGTTTTGACTCTACGCAGGACGTATTGCACTGGGACACTTTAGGTGATAACAGTTTATATAAACACATGGATTAAAGGAAAAGTTCTTTTGACTGTTAAAGTTGAAGTTAAAGGAAGTGACACTGAGGAAGCCTGAACTCTCTCTAACAGATAACAGACTGACACTGATCATATTCCTCAGCTTCGTGTGGTGGAAGTTGAAATGTGTGAGCGTCTGTGTGGACCTCATGTCGTTCCCTCTGCCCCACTGACCTGCTGGTAGGCGGTGTTGAGCAGCAGGTACCTCTCAGACCTCCTCATGGGCAGACAGAGGCTATAGAGGACGTGCACCGCAGCCAGGAAGAAGCTGAGCAGACCCATCTGTTTGCGGCTCTGCAGCCAGCCCTCCAGCCAGTGAGGGAAGTGCCTGTACTTGGTGCCGTAGTAGAGCTGGTGGGCGGCGGCCAGCTGCCCCGCCAGGTACACCAGAGCCAGGAGGGTGATGGCAACAGTGGGCAGAGTCCGGTTCACCATCTCTATGGGGATCTTGTAGAAGTCACTCTGCTTGTATTTCACGTACGGGTGGATGATGTCTCGTACAAAAGAGTAAGCAAAAAAGAAGATGGAGAGGGCCACGGCCGCGAGGACGGGGCCCTTCCAGCCAGGAAATAACTGCAGCGGCATGTTCTCAATGTCCCGCGAAGAAGACAGAGTCCCCATGTCCACAGGCTGGAAGCTGAGCTGACGGGCCAGCTCCATGATCTGCTGCCGGGCCTCCACAGAATCACTGCAGATGAACACCTGCATACAGGGGGAAAGGTTTGTTGACAGTGATAAAAATATAGAATATTTCCCTTTAAACCTTCAGACAGTCACAGTTTTCTCCCTCTGTACACAACAAAAATAATTCTCCTCTAAAGCGTTCAGTTTGATTTCCTCCCTAAATGAATGTCAGTCTTCTCTAGAGCGTTTCTGAAAACACACTGGTGCTTCATCAGGTAAAAATAAATAATCATAATATTTAACTTTATACTACTTTGTTCATACAAGAAATGCAACTGAAAGTGAAATTAACATAAAAACTGGGACAGATAATCATCATGGTCATAATTAATGGAAGATAAAATGGAAAATTAAACCCACCTGATAATAATACAAATAAGATCAAAACAAAGATTATTATCATTATCACTATTATTATTACAGAAGTGCATCAGTGTGAATTAGATCTTGTATCAGGAGAGTGAGAGCAGGTTAAAGTTGAGGTGAAGAGATGAGGTTTTATCTGTCTTTTAAAAACACTCGGTGAGCTTCTTCTTCGGTGGTATCTGGAGGTGATGTACTCTGGGCTGGTTCTCCTGCAGCTGCTGCTGGACCTGGACCTCAGTGTTCTCTCAGGTCTGTAGTGAATCAGGGAGTTAGTGATGTAGCTCGGTCCCATTCAGGTCTTTGTGTTTAAGGAGGAGGCCAGTTCTAACTGTAACAGGAAGTTAAACTGGACTGACGTGGTCTCTCCTCTCGGTTCTGGTTCTGGTTTTAGAGTCGCACTTTAGCTGTTTCTAAGACTTTCATCACCCTGTTGATGTGGGACCTGAAGCACAGATCTGAATCTAAGACAACACAGAATGTAACCTCAGAGTTAATCCAGGGTTGATCCAGAGCAGTTGTGTTTTGGTGTAGGGGAAGACCGGTAGGATTTCAGGTGTGTCAGTTATTGCCCGACAACAGGTAGTGATGGAGTTCAATGCTGCAGCATAATTTGGTCCAGCAGAGATGTACAGTTGTGTGTCATCACTGTAACCATGGCGACACACTGCACGTTGTGCCCCGTGATGTATTAAAGTCTCATCTGTGAAAAAGGCTGAACACCTGTTGGTTCAGATTAAACACACACAGGTGTCCTCTACCTGTACCTTCAGGCACAGGTAGAACAGTCAGGTAGAGAACAGTCAGGTAGAACAGTCAGATAGAACAGTCAGGTAGAACAGTCAGGTAGAGAACAGTCAGGTAGAACAGTCAGGTAGAGAACAGTCAGGTAGAGAACAGTCAGGTAGAAACAGTCAGGTAGAGAACAGTCAGGTAGAGAACAGTCAGGTAGAAACAGTCAGGTAGAGAACAGTCAGGTAGAAACAGTCAGGTAGAAACTGTCAGGTAGAACAGTCAGGTAGAGAACAGTCAGGTAGAACAGTCAGGTAGAGAACAGTCAGGTAGAACAGTCAGGTAGAACAGTCAGGTAGAAACAGTCAGGTAAAACAGTCAGGTAGAACAGTCAGTTAGAGAACAGTCAGATAGAACAGTCAGGTAGAAACAGTCAGGTAGAACAGTCAGGTAAAACAGTCAGTTAGAGAACAGTCAGGTAGAACAGTCAGGGAGAGAACAATCAGGTAAAACAGTCAGGTAGAAACAGTCAGGTAGAGAACAATCCCGTAGAGAACAGTCAGGTAGAGAACAGCCAGGTAGAACAGTCAGGTAGAGAACAGTCAGGTAGAGAACTGTCAGGTAGAACAGTCAGGTAGAGAACAGTCAGGTAGAGAACAGTCAGGTAAAACAGTCAGGTAGAAACAGTCAGGTAGAACAGTCAGGGAGAGAACAATCAGGTAGAGCACAGTCAGGTAGAGAACAATTAGGTAGAAAAGCAGTCAGGTAAAACAGTCAGGTAGAACAGTCAGGTTGAGAACAATCCTGTAGAGAACAGTCACATAGAGAACAGTCAGGTAAAACAGTCAGGTAGAACAGTCAGGTTGAGAACAATCCTGTAGAGAACAGTCACATAGAGAACTGTCAGGTAGAACAGTCAGGTAGAAACAGTCAGATAGAACAGTCAGGTAGAGAAAAGTCAGGTAGAACAGTCAGGTAGAGAACAGTCAGGTAGAACAGTCAGGTAGAGAAAAGTCAGGTAGAACAGTCAGGTAGAACAGTCAGGTAGAGAACAGTCAGGTAGAACAGTCAGGTAGAAACAGTCAGGTAGAGAGCAGTCAGGTAGAGAACAGTCAGGTAGAAACAGTCAGGTAGAAACAGTCAGGTAGAGAACAATCGGGTAGAGAACAGTCAGGTAGAACAGTCAGGTAGACAACAGTCAGGTAGAACAGTCAGGTAGAGAACAATCAGGTAGAAAACAGTCAGGTAGAGAACAGTCAGGTAGAAACAGTCAGGTAGAAACGTCAGGTAGAACAGTCAGGTAGACAACAGTCAGGTAGAACAGTCAGGGAGAGAACAATCAGGTGGAGCACAGTCAGGTAGAGAACAATCAGGTAGAAAACAGTCAGGTAGAGAACAGTCAGGTAGAAACAGTCAGGTAGAGGTAGAACAGTCAGGTAGAACAGTCAGTTAGAGAACAGTCAGGTAGAACAGTCAGGTAGACAACAGTCAGGTAGAACAGTCAGGGAGAGAACATCAGGTAGAGCACAGTCAGATAGAGAACAATCAGGTAGAAAACAGTCAGGTAAAACAGTCAGGTAGAAAAAGTCAGGTAGGACAGTCAGGTAGAGAACAATCCTGTAGAGAACAGTCAGATAGAGAACTGTCAGGTAGAGAACAATCCTGTAGAGAACAGTCAGGTAGAGAACAGTCAGGTAGAACAGTCAGGTAGAACAGTCAGGTAGAAACAGTCAGGTAGAACAGTCAGGTAGAACAGTCAGGTAGAAACAGTCAGGTAGAACAGTCAGATAGAGAACAGTCAGGTAGAACAGTCAGGTAGAGAAAAGTCAGGTAGAACAGTGAGGTAGAACAGTCAGGTAGAGAACAGTCAGGTAGAACAGTCAGGTAGAAACAGTCAGGTAGAGAACAGTCAGGTAGAGAAAAGTCAGGTAGAAACAGTCAGGTAGAGAACAATCGGGTAGAGAACAGTCAGGTAGAACAGTCAGTTAGAGAACAGTCAGGTAGACAACAGTCAGGTAGAACAGTCAAGTAGAGAACAATCAGGTAGAGCACAGTCAGGTAGAGAACAGTCAGGTAGAACAGTCAGGTAGAGAACAATCAGGTAGAAAACAGTCAGGTAGAGAACAGTCAGGTAGAACAGTCAGGTAGAGAAAAGTCAGGTAGAACAGTCAGGTAGAACAGTCAGGTAGGGAACAGTCAGGTAGAACAGTCAGGTAGAGAACAATCGGGTAGAGAACAGTCAGGTAGAACAGTCAGGTAGAGAACAGCCAGGTAGAACAGTCAGGTAGAAACAGTCAGGTAGAGAACAGTCAGGTAGAAACAGTCAGGTAGAAACAGTCAGGTAGAGAACAGTCAGGTAGAACAGTCAGGTAGAACAGTCAGGGAGAGAACATCAGGTAGAGCACAGTCAGGTAGAGAACAATCAGGTAGAAAACAGTCAGGTAAAACAGTCAGGTAGAAAAAGTCAGATAGAACAGTCAGGTAGAGAACAATCCTGTAGAGAACAGTCAGGTAGAGAACTGTCAGGTAGAGAACAATCCTGTAGAGAACAGTCAGGTAGAGAACAGTCAGGTAGAACAGTCAGGTAGAAACAGTCAGGTAGAACAGTCAGGTAGAGAACAATCAGGTAGAGAACAGTCAGGTAGAACAGTCGGGTAGAACAGTCAGGTAGAGAAAAGTCAGGTAGAACAGTCAGGTAGAGAAAAGTCATGTAGAACAGTCATGTAGAACAGTCAGGTAGAGATCAGTCAGGTAGAACAGTCAGGTAGAGAAAAGTCACGTAGAACAGTCAGGTAGGGAACAGTCAGGTAGAACAGTCAGGTTGAACAGTCAGGTAGAAACAGTCAGGTAGAACAGTCAGGTTCTCTGTTGTCGTTGCTGTTACTGTTGTTGTTGTTACTGTTGTTATTGTTACTGTTGTTGTTACTGTTGTTGTTATTGTTACTGTTGTTATTGTTACTGTTGTTGTTACTGTTGTTGTTGCTGTAACTGTTGTTGTTACTGTTGTTGCTGTTACTGTTGTTGCTGTTACTGTTGTTGTTACTGTTGTTGCTGTTACTGTTGTTGTTACTGTTGTTGTTGTTACTGTTGTTGCTGTTACTGTTGTTGCTGTTACTGTTGTTGTTACTGTTGTTGTTGTTGTTACTGTTGTTGTTGCTGTTACTGTTGTTGTTACTGTTGTTGCTGTTACTGTTGTTGCTGTTACTGTTGTTGTTACTGTTGTTGCTGTTACTGTTGTTGTTGTTGCTGCTGTTACTGTTGTTGTTACTGTTGTTGTTGTTGTTGTTGTTGCTGATACTGTTGTTGTTACTGTTATTGGTGTTACTGTTGTTGTTGCTACTACTGTTGTTGTTGTTGTTGTTGTTACTGTTGTTGTTACTATTACTGGTGTTACTGTTGTTGCTACTACTGTTGTTGTTGTTACTGTTTTTGTTTTTACTGTTACTGGTGTTACTGTTGTTGTTGTTGTTGTTACTGTTGTTGTTGGTACTGTTGTTACTGTTGTTGTTGTTGTTGTTGTTACTGTTGTTGTTGTTACTGTTTTGTGTTGTTGTTGTTGTTGCTGATACTGTTGTTGTTACTGTTACTGGTGTTACTGTTGTTGTTGCTACTACTGTTGTTGTTGTTGTTGTTACTGTTTTTGTTACTGTTACTGGTGTTACTGTTGTTGTTGCTACTACTGTTGTTGTTGTTGTTGTTGTTACTGTTTTTGTTACTGTTGTTGTTGTTACTGTTGTTGTTGTTGTTGTTGTTGTTGTTACTGTTATGTGTTGTTGTTGTTACTGTTGTTGTTGTTGTTACTGTTTTGTGTTGTTGTTGTTGTCAGGTATGTGTGATAGGTGTGGGTGTACCTGTGTGCTGGCATCCTTGGGGCAGCTCTGCTGCATGGCCCAGGCGGAGATGACGTTGAAGCCTTTGACCACGGTGGAGTCTGGCAGCAGGGAGGACAGGTACTCAGCGTTGGATTCTGGGTACTGGTTCACCCTCCTGTTGTTACTCACGTCCACCAGGATCTTTCCTGTAGGAAACATACGAGTCTGTAGATTAATACATTGAATATACATTAAAGTGCAGCTGTACATTAGACCTCTGAGTCTGAGGGAGTCTCTGCTGCTGCATGAACAGTCAGTGTATTTAAATGAAAGCACGTCATCACATATGTATGATCTGCTTCAGTACGGCCACCACTCAGAACTACACCATCACCTTCATGTTGCTCCGTCTATAGGATGACTGCATCATTAGTGCAGTATTCATTAACATATACAATCTAAACCTCATACAAAATGTTTGAGCTGCAGCTGTTAGCATCAATGTCTGAGACACAGAAAGAACCAGAGAGAAAACTAATGAGTCCACACTGACAGACTCTGTCCCCACTGGTCCTCATGTGTCCTCTCCTACACACTGTGTATACTGATATATCTATACATCCTGTCACAGTGGATCTACACTGTCAGAGAGCAGACACATCTGAAGCTCAGTGGAGGTTTTAACACTGAAGATCCTCAGTGTGACTCAGACCCACTTTACCTGCAGCTCAGGTTCAGGTGTTCACTCTCATCACAGGCTGTGATGAAATCACTCCCTCTACAATCACTGTACAGTGAGTGTGACGGGAGGAACCTCCTCTCCTGCAGCAGCTCGGTGGACTGGGAGGATCCGGATCCTGTGACCTGCTCTCAGTGTGTGTCTGTGTAGTTGTGTAGTTGTGTAGTTGTGTTGTTGTGTTGTTACCTTCCAGTAGATGTTTGAGGTCCCACAGGACGGAGTAGTGCTCACGGCGGATCGCCAGGAACACAACGCTCGCCTTTCCCACGGCGTCCTCATGGTGCGTCACGTCCACCACGTGAGGAAACGACTGGGCTGCCAGTTTGGGGTGGCGGCTGCCTACCACCACATGGAAGCCACAGCGCAGCAGGCGGAGGGTCAGACACTTGGCGAAGTCACCGGAGCCCAGGATGGCCACTGCCGGCTGACAGGCGGCGCCCGCGTCTCCGATGCCGTTCTTGGTGCCGTTGGGCAGGAAGCAGGCCTGGGGATGGTGAGAGGGGCAGTGAGAGGAGGAGGAAGTGAGGAACACAGGGCTCCGGCTGTTGCCCATCATAGAGATGGAGTCCATCCTTCTTCTCACTCTGTGGTTCACTGAGAGGACGACTTCACTGAGGGAAGAGAAGGACAAGCAGAGCATTGATTATTCATCAGCTCTTGTTCTTGACGTCCTGATCAGACTGACTCTGCATCAGCTGATCCCTGTGGTTGTAATTAGCACCAATCATAAAGCAGGTCGTCACTGGTTACCACTAACTGGACACATAAAGATGATGTCATCAGTCAGAGTCCGTTCTGCTCTGGATTATTATAACAATTATCTATTAATGACTTATTAACAATAATAAATGACTTATTAACCAATCAGAATCTGCTTATAAAGGATTTATAAATATGTATAACTAGGTTATTAATTAGGTTTTATCTAATAATTATAACTGATGAAAGGAGCTTTATAGTAACTCATTAATAATGATGATATGTTTCACACTTTATAATAAAGCTTATTTACCAGTTTTAAATGGTAGTCAACAGATTAATGAGTAATAATCATTAACTTGCTCTTGCCAAATAGTGATCCTGCATCAATGTATGAAAACAGTTATAGCTTGTTTATAATAGTTTATGATTTATAAAGTGTTAACTGAATTAATAACCTGATTATAAAACATTAATAAATCCTTTATAAGGGTTGTCTGATTGTAAAGTGGAACCCAGAGACTTTCCACAGAATAGCTGTCAAACCAAAAGCTGCTCTTATTAATTACTTATAACTGATCATCAGGCATTATTAGAGGATTTATTAAACATTGAGTAAACGAAATTACAACGTATAAACTCATTAGAAAGTGGCATCAAAACACAGGCCCTGTGTGTGTGTGTGTGTGTGTGTGTGTGTGTGTGTGTGTGTGTGTGTGTGTGTGTGTGTGTGTGTGTGTGTGTGTGTGTGTGTGTGTGTGTGTGTCTGTGTGTGTGCGTGTGTGTGTGTGAGTGTGGTGGTGGTGGGGTAATAAAGGCCGGTGTGTTCTACATTGCTGACCCCTCCTCTCCTGCAGCAGCTCAGTGGACCGGGAGGATCCGGATCCTGTGACCTTTTCTGACTGAGACCTTGTTCCGGTGAAGGACGCGGAGCGGCAGCTGCAGCCTGTCCGCACCTGTAGCGCTGCAGCACGGCGGCCGCTGCCGCTGCTGCCGCTGCTAACGAGCAGCACACTCAGCGACATGACGACACGCTCGCTCACAGAGATGAAGAACACACAGAGGGACGGTGTGCTACTCACCTGTCCTTCACGTGGACGATGTGTTCACGCAGAGACGTTGACCAGTTGCTAACTGTCCATCCTGATGCTGCTGCTGCTCAGCCTCCGCTGTCTGAACACATGCTGCGTTCACGTCCTGTCGGAGATAAGAGGGGCCCATACAGAAATGGAATATATGACATATATGTCACCTACATTAATATCACATATATACATCCTCTGGATATATAAACATATACGTTTATAACATAGATGATTTACCAATAGTAAAATTGGTGTATGTACAATAATAAAAATATCTGTATGATGAATTTTTATATGGTGTTATGTGTTGCGTAAAAACAACATACAATTAAAATTTCTATGATTATGGATATTTTTCTTGCCTTTTAATGTCTATCCTATCTATAATAATAATAATAATAACAATAATAATAGGTTATATATAATAGCTACAGGCTTTAGATGGATATATATTTATGTAACATATGTCCAAAATAAAATCATACATACATTAACATACATATTTGTATTGGCTGGACATATACGTCAATAGGTCTTTTATCCCATTATTATTTAAGATATGTTATATTGAGATATATTTGATATGTGCATATATTTCATATATCGATATTCAATATATGTACATACATTAAATTTGCATATGGGGTGCTTCTCAAAATAATGTGTTAGCATAGCATGTAGGTAATGTATAAACTGAGATAAAATACAATAACAATATAGACAAAATAAATGTAACTTTTTAAAAAAAAATCTTTTTTAATGTAAATACATTTTTCAGATGGATTGTCTATAGATGAAAAGTCTGCATAAGGCAAAAAACAAGATATAAAACAAGATTTACAAAAACGACATTGACTTCTATAGAAACGGTCAGAGCTACAATAATATTACAAAGTTTTCAAAATCTTTGTTCTGCATGAAAAAAGAATTGATGCTACACAGACAATCTTAATATTTGTTAACCAGCCTTTCACGTTATCTCTCTCTGAGGGTTTGATCCCTCTTTTGATAAGAGAAGAATAAAATGCTATTGTGCAGTCTATGCCCTGAAACAGGTTTTCCAGGCAGGATTTAAAAGATATTTTTCTGTGGCACAGAGGAAAGATTTCAGATTTTTCTACTGAAATCCCAAAGCAACGAAAAACTCCTGAGTGTTTGATGTCTGTGGTTCACTTCCTGCTTTCCTCTATACCTTTCTGTAAAAACCAGGCTCTGTCAATAATAAAATCAAGTTTTATTTTAAAGATAAAATTAATAAAGTATCACACCACCACCAGTCTGGACCTTTGACACGGGGCAGGTTGGGTGGAGATCCTCCACCCTCGGCTGGAGGCGGAGGGACTTGAACGCATCTTCAGAGAAGACTCTGCCTGACAGGCTGAACTCAGGGCTGTAAACCCTCCGCAGCACCTGACGTGGTCACATCCACCATGTCGGTTGTGGAGGGAGCCGTGCTCGCTCTGTTACTCCTCTGTGTGTTATTTATTATCCGGGTTTTTGTCGTTGTGAAGACTGGATCGCAGTTCAAACCCGGAACCAGAGGTCCGGTCTCTGTGCTCGTCGTCGTGGGATCAGGTAACGTTACTAACGTAAACTCACGTCCACGTACTGTCATATCTGCTGCTCTCTGACGTCATACAGATCAACTATTACCTCAGACATGTTCTAGTGACAAACCATTTATTGAACTTCACGACGTGTCACATATTACGTCAAATTCTAGTGCAGAAGGGAGATCAAGCGAGTTCTGCCGTTAGCCGATTTCCTTAGCTTCCATGCTAACAACAAGTATCGTACTGGACTGTACCAAAATATCGGTTAGGATGGGGGTGGTCATCGTTACTGTTTTCTCCAGACAGGAACAGTATCTGATTATAGTAAAGACAACAGATAAACTACATGGTCATAATTACGTAGACACCTGCTAATGTGATGTCATCACTCCGGTCATTAACCTCCCGCGGGAACAGCCTCCTCACCTCAGGGGACTTTGAACCAGACTGCGCGGATTTGGTCTCATCCAGCCTCCAGAGAACTAGTGAGGTCCAGGACTGAGGTTTGGTGAGAAGGCTTGGTTCTGGTCCAGGTCTGTCCTGATGAGCTGGACTGGGCTGAGGACAGGGGTCAGGGGTCAGGTCTAGTTCCTCCTGTTCAGACTGGGTGAACTGGCTTTGAGCATAGGGGAAGGTCTACAACACTGGGGTTTAGACCAAACCAGGAGAACAGCCCAGACTACAGACTACAAACAACTCAAATACTATCTGAACATATGAAGGGTCTATTAATCTGAACAACACCTCTGTCTTTCCTGTTATTTAACTTTACATCATTCAGTGTCTCAGTGTTTCTGAAATTAATGCACAAAATAATTATCAATTGCAGATTTTAAAAACAAGGAATCATTGTTCGTCTTGTTGAAATCTATAATTTAATCTATAGCAATAACAAAGGGCTGTCAGCTGTTCTCTGTAGTAGTGAATGCCATCAGTTAACATTATCTTATGTCTTATGTGATCACTCTCTGTCTTTATCTCGCTTCACCAAATAAATAAAAAAATATATACCTTCTTGTTGAATACATTGAATCTATATGTAAAACTGTAGTGAAGCTGAATGCTCACCAGTATCATAATGTTTAGATAAAAACAGGGAGTATTCAAACATTTGACCGTGGATATGAAGTGTTTATGAGAGACGCAGAAGAATCTGTGATGGTTAATTGGAATAATACATTTGTTCCATGGTGTGTGTGTGTGTGTGTGTGTGTGTGTGTGTGTGTGTGTGTGTGTGTGTGTGTGTGTGTGTGTGTGTGTGTGTGTCCAGGCGGTCACACCACAGAGATCCTGCGGCTGATGGACAGTCTGTCTTCAGCTTACTCACCTCGACACTATGTCATTGCTGACACTGACAGGATGAGCGAGGAGAAGATCTGCTCCTTTGAAAACTCTAGACCACACCCAAACTCTAAGTCACAGGTACGTCACAGCTACACACCTGTACACAGGTTCATTATTACGTCTTTATTTAAACCTGAAAATCATATCATATCAATACAGTTAATAAATAACGTATCAACAAAATTAATTAAAGCAGGTTCAAAGAGAAGTTAGAAGATTTCAAATGAATAAGTTTGTACAGTGATTTGCAGTGAGTCATGGAGGATAAAGCAGATCTTCTGACATGGAGTGTAAACCAGTCATCAGTCCTGGTCTGATGAGTCCACTGGACCAAACCGACTCTTCTTTAAATCACAACACGTTTCTGTCACAAAACTTTTGAATATCTTTTAAATATTTCACATTTTTACATATAGTACTCATTTATGTTTTTATCTTTATAATTATTATTATTACATGGAAGTAATATATGCAGAAACCTTTTCAGTAAGTGCCAGGGAAATAAACAAATACAGTAAAGAAGAGAGAGAGAGAGAGAGAGAGAGAGAGAGAGAGAGAGAGAGAGAGAGAGAGAGAGAGAGAGAGAGAGGACACAGTGCTGAGTGTTGGCTAGCAGCTGAAGTCTGTACAGGACGTCACATGATCTGAAACTGACAGAACAGTTTCCTCCACAAGGTGTTTCTACAGAGACAGGAAACAGTAAGTCAGTCGTTTACCAGCTGTGACAGCACAGCTGGACTTGTGTGACACTGGTGGTGATAACTAGCGAGTGATGGGCTGCGGTGTTGGTGTTCACCAGCAGGTGGTGCTGGCGCTCTTCTCGCCTGAGCCTCTCTGCTCCTGACACGGTCTCAGGTAGAAACAAACTGGTTCCTGCTTGATCTGTGTGAGAACTACTTTCTGCTGCGGATGAATCTGGGTCTGTGGATCGTTCTGGTCCTGATGTGTTTGAATCTTTTCCTCTGTGTGGGTCTGGAGACAGGAGGAACAACATGTCTCTGATCCTGGACTAACCCTCTCTGTCCCTCAGTTCACCATCTGTCGGATCCCCCGGAGCCGGGAAGTCCATCAGTCTTGGACCTCGTCTGTGGTCAGCACCCTGAAGGCCCTGAGGTTCTCCCTCCCCCTGGTCTTCAGACTCAGACCTGATATGGTGAGTGAGACCAGACCAGTCCACTGTTAGATCTGCACCCTCATTGACACAGTCACAGTCCTGCAGAGTCCTACAGAGTCCTGCAGAGAACTACAGAGTCCTGCACATTACTATAGAGTCCTGCAGAGTCCTACAGGGTCCTGCAGAGTCCTACAGAGTCCTGAAGAGTCCTGTAGAGTCCAGTAGACTACTACAGAGTACTACAGAGTCCTGAAGAGTCCTGCAGAGAACTACAGAGTCCTGCACATTACTATAGAGTCCTGCAGAGTCCTACAGGGTCCTGCAGAGTCCTACAGAGTCCTACAGAGTCCTACAGAGTCCTGCAGAGTCCTGCAGAGTCCTGCAGAGAACTACAGAGTCCTGCAGAGTCCTGTAGAGTCCAGTAGACTACTACAGAGTACTACAGAGTCCTGAAGAGTCCTGCAGAGAACTACAGAGTCCTGCACATTACTATAGAGTCCTGCAGAGTCCTACAGGGTCCTGCAGAGTCCTACAGAGTCCTACAGAGTCCTACAGAGTCCTGCAGAGTCCTGCAGAGTCCTGCAGAGAACTACAGAGTCCTGCAGAGTCCTGTAGAGTATACAGTACAGAGAACTACAGAGTCTGCAGACTACAGAGAGCTACAGAGAGGACAGACAGAGTCCTGCAGAGAACTGCAGAGTCTACAGAGTCCCCTACAAGATCCTACAGAGTCTACTAGTCTTACAGAGTACTACAGAGTCTGCAGAGTCCTGCAGAGTCCTGCAGAGAACTACAGAGTCTGCAGAGTCTTACAGAGTCCAGTAGAGTACTACAGGTACTAACAGAGTCCTGCAGATCCTGCAGAGTCCTACAGGGTCCTGCAGAGTCCTACAGAGTCCTACAGAGTCCTGCAGAGTACTACAGAGAACTACAGAGTCCTGCAGAGTCCTGCAGAGTCCTGCAGAGTCCTACAGAGTCCTACAGAGTCCTACTGAGTACTACAGAGTCCAGCAGAGTCCTGCAGAGTCCTGCAGAGAACTACAGAGTCCTGCAGAGTCTTACAGAGTCCAGTAGAGTACTACAGAGTACTACAGAGTCCTGCAGAGTCCTACAGGGTCCTGCAGAGTCCTACAGCGTCCTACAGAGTCCTGCAGAGTCCTGCAGAGAACTACAGAGTCCTGCAGAGTCCTGCAGAGTCTTACAGAGTCTAGTAGAGTACTACAGAGTACTACAGAGTACTACAGAGTACTACAGAGTCCTGCAGAGTCCTGCAGAGTCCTACAGAGTACTACAGAGTACTACAGAGTACTACAGAGTCCTGCAGAGTCCTGCAGAGTCCTACAGAGTACTACTGAGTACTACAGAGTCCTGCAGAGAACTACAGAGTCCTGCAGAGTCCTGCAGAGTCTTACAGAGTCCAGTAGAGTACTACAGAGTACTATAGAGTCCTGCAGAGTCCTGCAGAGTCCTACAGAGTACTACAGAGTACTGCAGAGTCCTGCAGAGAACTACAGAGTCCTGCAGAGTACTACAGAGTCCTGCAGAGTCCTACAGAGTCCTACAGAGTCCTAGAAAGTCCTGCAGAGTCCTGCAGAGAACTACAAAGTCCTGCAGAGTCTTACAGAGTACTACAAAGTCCTGCAGAGTCTTACAGAGTACTACAGAGTCCTGCAGAGTCCAGTAGAGTCTTACAGAGTACTACAGAGTCCTGCAGAGTCCAGTAGAGTCTTACAGAGTACTACAGAGTCCTGCAGAGTCCTACAGAGTACTACAGAGTAGTACAGAGTCCTGCAGAGTCCTGCAGAGAACAACAAAGTCTTGCAGAGTCTTACAGAGTACTACAGAGTCCTGCAGAGTCCAGTAGAGTACTACAGAGTACTACAGAGTCTTACAGAGTACTACAGAGTCCTGCAGAGAACTACAGAGTCCTGCAGAGTACTACAGAGTCCTGCAGAGTCCTGCAGAGTCCTACAGAGTCCTACAGAGAACTACAAAGTCCTGCAGAGTCTTACAGAGTACTACAGAGTCCTACAGAGTCCTACAGAGTCCTACAGAGTCCTGCAGAGTCCTGCAGAGTCCTACAAAGTACTACAGAGTCCTGCAGAGTCCTGCAGAGTACTACACAGTCCTGCAGAGTCCTACAGAGTCCTGCAGAGTCCTACAGAGTACTACAGAGTACTACAGAGTCCTGCAGAGTCCTGCAGAGTCTTGCAGAGAACTACAAAGTTTTGCAGAGTCTTACAGAGTCTTACAGAGTCCTGCAGAGTCCAGTAGAGTACTACAGAGTACTACAGAGTCCTGCAGAGTCCTGCAGAGTCTTACAGAGTACTACAGAGTACTACAGAGTCCTGCAGAGTCTTACAGAGTACTACAGAGTACTACAGAGTCCTGAAGAGTCCTGAAGAGTCCTGCAGAGAACTACAGAGTCCTGCAGAGTACTACAGAGTCCTGCAGAGTCCTGCAGAGTCCTACAGAATCCTGCAGAATCCTGCAGAGTCCTACAGAGTCCTACAGAGTCCTACAGAGTCCTACAGAGTCCTACAGAGTCCTGCAGAGTCCTGCAGAGAACTACAAAGTCCTGCAGAGTCCTACAGAGTACTACAGAGTCCTACAGAGTCCTACAGAGTCCTACAGAGTCCTACAGAGTCCTACAGAGAACTACAAAGTCCTGCAGAGTCTTACAGAGTACTACAGAGTCTTGCAGAGTCCAGTAGATTACAACAGAGTACTACAGAGTACTACAGAGTACTGCAGAGTCCTGCAGAGTCTTACAGAGTACTACAGAGTACTACAGAGTCCTGCAGAGTCCTGCAGAGTCTTACAGAGTACTACAGAGTACTACAGAGTCCTGCAGAGAACTACAGAGTACTGCAGAGTCCTGCAGAGAACTACAAAGTCTTGCAGAGTCTTACAGAGTACTACAGAGTCCTGCAGAGTCCAGTAGAGTACTACAGAGTACTACAGAGTCCTGCAGAGTCCCGCAGAGTCCTGCAGAGTCCTGCGGAGAACTACAGAGTCCTGCAGAGTCTTACAGAGTCCAGTAGAGTACTACAGAGTACTACAGAGTCCTACAGAGTCCTACAGAGTCCTACAGAGTCCTGCAGAGTCCTGCAGAGTCCTACAAAGTACTGCAGAGTCCTGGAGAGTACTACACAGTCCTGCAGAGTCCTACAGAGTCCTACAGAGTCCTACAGAGTCCTACAGAGTACTACAGAGTACTGCAGAGTCCTGCAGAGAACTACAAAGTCTTGCAGAGTCTTACAGAGTACTACAGAGTCCTGCAGAGTCCAGTAGAGTACTAGAGAGTACTACAGAGTCCTGCAGAGTCCCGCAGAGTCTTACAGAGTACTACAGAGTACTACAGAGTACTACAGAGTCCTGAAGAGTCCTGCAGAGAACTACAGAGTACTGCAGAGTCCTACAGAGTCCTACAGAGTCCTGCAGAGAACTACAAAGTCCTGCAGAGTCTTACAGAGTACTATAGAGTCCTGCAGAGTCCAGTAGAGTACAACAGAGTACTACAGAGTCTTGCAGAGTCCTGCAGAGAACTACAGAGTCCTGCAGAGTACTACAGAGTCCTGCAGAGTCCTGCAAAGTCCTACAGAGTCCTGCAGAGAACTACAAAGTCCTGCAGAGTCTTACAGAGTACTACAGACTCCTGCAGAGTCCTGTAGAGTCCTACAAAGTACTACAGAGTCCTGCAGAGAACTACAAAGTCCTGCAGAGTCTTACAGAGTACTACAGAGTACTACAGAGTCCTGCAGAGTCCAGTAGGGTCCAGTAGGGTCCAGTAGAGTCCAGTAGAGTCCAGTAGAGTCCAGTAGAGTCCAGTAGAGTCCAGTAGAGTACTACAGAGTACTGCAGAGAACTACAGAGTCCTGCAGAGTCTTACAGAGTACTACAGAGTACTACAGAGTCCTTCAGAGTCTTACAGAGTACTACAGAGTCCTGTAGAGAACTACAAAGTCCTGCAGAGTCTTACAGAGTACTACAGAGTACTACAGAGTCCTGCAGAGTCCTGCAGAGTCCAGTAGGGTCCAGTAGAGTCCAGTAGAGTCCAGTAGAGTCCAGTAGAGTCCAGTAGAGTACTGCAGAGAACTACAGAGTCCTGCAGAGTCCTACAGAGTCCTACAGAGTCCTGCAGAGTACTACAGAGTACTACAGAGCCCCTCTCTCCTGCAGCCACATGCAGATAATCCACTGATATAAACAGAAAAACGTCCTCATACAAACATAACAATGTTACATAACGAGATCATGCTCTTTGAGTTACAAGCCTCTGTCTCATTCATGGACACAGTCTAATTGTGACGCAGGAAATGTGATCAGTGCAGAACCACAGTCATTATTCCAGTCACAGCTGAGACCTGGTGTCAGGCTGCTGGAGCTGGATGTAGAAGACAGATGGAAGATACACTGAGTGACAGTCTGGAGACAACTTGTCCAGAGAAGACCAGGTGTGTTTGTACAGGATCCTGTGTTCATATGTTCATCAGCTGCAGTAGGTTCACACAGAGCTGCTGTGTGGACACACGTTGGACAGCTGTTTCTGTCCGCCTCCTAACTGTCTCTATAGATTTAACCCTAAACTTTTACTCACCAATCTGCTCTCAGTAATCCATCATGATGAAAGAAAATATGTTTTTGCAAATTTTAGTAAATCTATTAAAAGTCAAAAACTGAAATCTCTCATTAACTCAATCTCTCCTCAGACTCTTCACTGTGTCTCTGATCTGAGATCAGCTGCTTCCTGTTTCCTTTAATTATAACTGAGATGAGTCTACAACTTGATAGAGTTCACCTGTGGTAAAAAACACCTGATTGGACAGTTAGGAAAGACACACACCTGAGTGTATGATGTCACACGGTTCACCTGCAGGTCAGGAGCTTACTAACTCAGATAAAGACATTGAACATGTAACAGAGAGAAAAGCATCAGAGAGTCTCTCTGTCTGTTAGATGTTTGCAGTGTTAGTGACATTACATGATGGTTGTTGTTGTTGTTGTTGTTGTTGTTGTTGTATCTGTGGGTGTTGTGCTGACGCTGTATGAACCTGCTCTACCTGAGCTTCATGTTCACAAAGTGTCTCACAGTGAAAATCAAACCAGTCTGTTCACCTGTACATAGAGCTGATACAGTAGATGAGGTTCAGTGGAGCCACACACACACACTGACACCAGCTGTCTCAGGTAGAAAGTGACACAGATGTTTGTGTTGAGCAGCTGCACAGACAGACAGAGACTCAGAGACGACATGTCAGACAGATTATTAATGATAATGAATGCTATCTTCTCATTAAAAGAAGAGAACAGCTGTGAGAACAAACACATTCACTCTAGAGAAACAGGAAGTGTCTTTTCTTCTTTAAACTCCATTTCACACATTAAAGGTGTAATTGAAGTGATCAGACGTAATACTGTGTTACTGATCTACAGTGTTACTGATCTACAGTGTTACTGATCTACAGTCAGTGTTACTGATCTACAGTGTTACTGATCTACAGTCAGTGTTACTGATCTACAGTGTTACTGATCTACAGTCAGTGTATAACTGATCTACAGTGTTACTGATCTACAGTCAGTGTATAACTGATCTACAGTGTTACTGATCTACAGTCAGTGTGTTACTGATCTAGTGTTACTGATCTACAGTCAGTGTGTTACTGATCTAGTGTTACTGATCTACAGTCAGTGTGTTACTGATCTAGTGTTACTGATCTACAGTCAGTGTGTTACTGATCTACAGTCAGTGTGTTACTGATCTACAGTCAGTATGTTACTGATCTAGTGTTACTGATCTACAGTCAGTGTGTTACTGATCTACAGTGTTACTGATCTACAGTCAGTGTGTTACTGATCTACAGTGTTACTGATCTACAGTCAGTGCGTTACTGATCTACAGTCAGTGTGTTACTGATCTACAGTCAGTGTGTTACTGATCTACAGTGTTACTGATCTAACTGGTCTCAGTGCAGCTGCTGAGTGTCTGGCCAATCAGAGCTGCTGTTTAATATAATATATATCAACGCTTCCAACAGGTAACTGATAACTGAAGATAACGATTAAAGATAATAATGATTGATAGGAGCAATAATCTTTCCAATGGACAGTCTACCCAGAACAGCTGAGTGTGATCAAACAGTCCATGTGTCCTCTTCAGAGTTGGTCCACTGAAGGTCAGTTGTGTAGTGTTGAAATAGTTTTAAACAAAGTTTTGTTTTGATCGAGAAATTAAAAGTAATTTAAAGGACTTTGATAATAACTATAATATACACACAGAAACACACATATTCAAGTGTTTTGAGCCTGAACACAGACAGAGGGTCAACACTCCCACCCCCACCCCACAGAGAACCAGAGGGACTGCCTGTAAAATAGATCATCATCATCATCATCATCATCATCATCATCACACACAGAGATTAAACAGATACTGACTCTGTGTGTGTGTGTGTGTGTGTGTGTGTGTGTGTGTGTGTGTGTGTGTGTGTGTGTGTGTGTGTGTGTGTGTGTGTGTGTGTGTGTGTGTGTGTGTGTCTGTGTGTCTGTGTGTCTGTGTGTCTGTGTGTCTGTGTGTGTCTGTGTTTTTCAGGTGCTGTGTAATGGCCCTGGGACTTGCGTTCCCCTGTGTGTGGCAGGACTGCTGCTTGGAATTCTGGGAATGAAGAAAGTCCTGATTGTGTATGTGGAGAGTATCTGCCGGGTCCAGACTCTGTCCCTGACGGGGAGGATCCTGTACCTGGTCTCAGACTACTTCTTTGTGCAGTGGTCCTCTCTGAGGGACAAATACCCCCGCTCCATTTTCCTGGGAAGAATCGTGTGAAAACATGGGTTACATCTTATGAAAACATCTGTCTGCTGTATGAATGTGAATAAATAAATCTATTTTTATTGTCTGAGCATGAATCATTCTGTGTGAGGTCTAACAGTGCACCTGCTGTTACACAGGAAAACATTCACCTTCCTTCTTTAATGGGATTAGTTAGGGGAAATGAAACGTGCATGACTCACTCTGCTGTCAGAGCCGGACTGTATCTGCACAAGCTTTAAACAGTGACACACAGACTCACTCTTTAAAAAAACTACTGCTCAACAATCAACATGGCCGCAAGCAACATCCAGATCACAGGTCAAAGGTCAAATGTGCTGCAACAACAGACAGTGACGAAGGCGCCTTGGACCATAGATCATATTCTATAGGATCTCCTAAAGCAACATGACACAAATTAGTGAAAAGGTGGAATGACTAATCCAAGTATACATTTTATATTATATAATACATATATATATATATATATATATATATATATTCATTCATTCATTCATTCATTTTCTACCGCTTATCCTCTAGTAGGGTCGCGGGGGGGTTGGAGCCTATCCCAGCATCCTTTCGGGCGAGAGGCGGGGTACACCCTGGACAGGTCACCAGTCCATCGCAGGGCACACAGAGACAAACAACCATTCACTCTCACATTCATACCTATGGTCAATTTAGAGTAACCAATCAGCCTAGTCCCCATTTGCATGTCTTTGGACTGTGGGAGGAAGCCGGAGTACCCGGAGAGAACCCACACAGGCACGGGGAGAACATATATGTATATATATATATATATATATATATATATATATATATACATATACAGTATATATTATATATAAAAATAATCTATATAAATATGGGTTTTCTCTCCTTCCTAATGGAGACAGATCTGTGTCGCCCTGATTGTTCATTACTGAAGTTTTTGCTTGAAAAAACATGTTTTGTCTTGAATGTTGTTTCGTGTGTCAGGACCATTGTCAGCGCTGTTTGTCTTTCTTTGTGTCGTGGTTCCTGTTCCTGGACTGAGCTGTGGACAGGAAGAGCTCCGAGACAGGCTGTTAAACCAAACCACAGAGGAGGAGGAGCAGGAGGAGAGGCAGCAGCAGCAGCAGCCTGACATCTGGAGTTGTTTATAGACTCACTGAGATGCAGCTGTTCACATGATCAGAGGAGGGTCCATCACCTCAGTGTCAGTCTGGTCCTCACTTCACCAGTGATGGAGTCACACTGAACTGACTGTGACACAACACAGATTTAACCCTCTGGAGTCCATTGTGATGATTTCTTTATACATTAATGTGTCTTTGTGCAGCAGCTGCTGAACCGTCCTTGCCCACATGCCTTGTTTCCTTTTCTCAGCACAAATTCCACTGGAACTCTGACAAATATAATACAGTCTATTTACAATCAAAGGGGTTTTATTTTTGGGCCTTTTTCACTAAAATTATAAAACAATGGAAATCATGGAAAATATGAACAATTCAAACTGTGTGTGATCATGTGTGAAAGTCACACATCAGCACGTTGAACTGATTTCCTCAGCTGGTCTTGACATGTAAAATTATGTAACTGTAAATAAAACAGTGGCTACAGACGGACTCCAGAGGTTAAACTGACTGTATGGAGGCAGGTGAGTGATGGAGAGTCAGACAGCTACTGCTAGAGAGCTGATCATGTTTAAACCCTCCTACATTCAGTCCACAGTCTCATACTGTTGTATAAGTGTGTCTGTATGACTCTCACTGTCTGCGGGAGTTAGGACCGTCACAGAAGCACTGTCTCATCCCACAGTCACAGTCTGATTCACCAGAGGCAGAGTCTGTCTTCAACAAGTTTCATCACATTTCAAAACCTGAAGCCTCAAAGTCCACAGCTCCACCCCCGAGTCACAGTCCAGCTCCTCTGCTCAGGTATAACATGTATTTATAATATATGATATATAATAAGAGTGGCTGTTGTTCTGCCAGAGTTTACTGAGTTAAACTATTGGGGCTGGTAAAAGTAAAAGTCTCCAAGTGTAGAGGAGTAAAGAGGAGTAAAGCCTCTAAGTGTAGAGGAGTAAAGACGAGTAAACATTGCAGTAAAGGCAGTAAAGGTTGTTGTAGTTTCTGATCCAGCACCAGAACCTCCACCTTCTCTGAGGAGGACCTAACTCTGAACTCCTCTCTGACCAGGAGTGTGACCCGCCCTGAAGAGAGGAGCATCAGGAGGGGGAGTGGCCACAGACACGGAGGCCGCTCTGATTGGCTGCTGGGGCTGTTTTTCTGCAGCCTGAGTCTCCAGCAGGGTCCGTGCTGCTCTTCAGTGTGAACGGTCTCGGATCTTCTCCCCCGGTCTGGGTCTGTTCAGGGACCCGAAGCAGCTGCTGATCGACGGGACTTTTCTCCACCAGACTACGAGGATCTAAGTTTGTGTTTAAGCGCGAAACCAAGACCATGACTCATTTTAATAAAGGACCCGCGTACGGATTATCAGCTGAAGTCCGCAGCAAAGTAAGTGACTTTAGAGTTAACAAAGAGTCCACACACACACACACACACACACACACACACACAGTCCGTTACCTCCCGTTCTTCAGACGAACTTTACCGTCTGCACTCGGGCTACACGAGCTCGCCGAAGTTTTCCGAACTTGTTTAGTTGGTGTCCTGAGCTCGGTGGTGTCCGGAGTCCTGAATGAGGCTCCGTCTCTTTAACCTGACTCCAACAAAGGCAGGAGACAGGAATGTGACCCACATCTCACTGTGAGGTTTCCCGCTGGATGGAGGCCTGCCCGCAGGACCACATAGAACCAGAACTCTATAGAGTCCAGGACCAGGTCTACAGACCGTCTGCAGATCAGTACCCGGGTCTGAGGTGGACCAAGACTGTCCTCTTAGTTCAGACTCTGCGTGTTTTCACATGCAGTTCAACTGGTAGAGACCGAGAGTAATTCACTGATTGAACCTGATACAGCTGCTCTGTCTGTCTCTGTGCCTGTTTGTCTCTGTGTCTGTCAGTGTCTCTCTGTTTCTCAGTGTCTCTCTCTGTGTCTCAATGACTCTCTGCATCTCAGTGTCTGTCTGTGTCTCAGTGTCTCTGTCAGTGTCTCTCTTCGTCTCAATGTCTCTGTCTGACTGTCTCTCTGTCTCAGTGTCTCTCTGTGTCTCAGTGTCTCTCTCTGTGTCTCAATGACTCTCTGCGTCCTAATGTCTCTCTCTGTCTCAGTGTCTTTCTGTGTCTCTGTCAGTGCCTCTCTGCGTCTCGGTGTCTATCTGTCTCTCTGTCAGTTCCTCTCTGTGTCTGTCTCAGTGTCTCTCTCTGTGTCTCAATGACTCTCTGCGTCCTAATGTCTCTCTGTGTCTCTGTCAATGTCTCTCTGCGTCTCAGTGTCTTTCTGTGTCTCTGTCAGTGCCTCTCTGCGTCTCGGTGTCTATCTGTCTCTCTGTCAGTTCCTCTCTGTGTCTGTCTCAGTGTCTCTGTCTGCCTCTCTCTGTCTGTCTCTGTGTCTGTCACAGTGTCTCAGTCTGTTTCTGTGTCTCTTTGTCTGTCAGTGTCTCTCTGTGTCTCTATGTCTGTCTGTCTCTGTCAGTGTCTCAGTGTCTCTTTGTCTGTCAGTGTCTCTCTGTGTCTCTATGTCTGTCTGTCTCTGTCCGTGTCTCTTTGTCTGTCAGTGCTTCACTGTGTCTGTCAGTGTCTCTGTCTGTCTCTGTGTCTCTCTGTCTCTGTCAGTGTCTCTCTGTGTCGCAGTGTCTCTATGTCTATTTCTGTGTCTCTCTGTATCTGTCAGTGTCTCTATGTCACTCTGTCAGTGTCTCAGTGTCTCTCTGTCTGTCAGAGCCTCACTGTGTCTGTCAGTGTCTCTGTGTCTCTCTCTGCGTCTCAGTGTCTCTCTGCGTGTCAGTGTCTCTCTGTGTCTCAGTGTCTTAGTGTCTCTCTCTGTGTCTCAGTGTCTCTGTCTGTCTGTCTCTTTATCTCTGTCTGAGTGTCTCTCTGCGTCTCAGTGTCTCTGTCCGTCGTTCTCTATCTCTGTCAGTGTCTCTCTGTGTCTCTGTCAGTGCCTCTCTGCGTCTCAGTGTCTCTATGTGTCTCTCTGTCAGTGCCTCTCTGTGTCTGTCTCAGTGTCTCTGTCTGCCTCTCTCTGTCTGTCTCTGTGTCTGTCACAGTGTCTCAGTCTGTTTCTGTGTCTCTTTGTCTGTCAGTGTCTCACTGTGTCTCTATGTCTGTCTCTGTCAGTGTCTCAGTGTCTCTTTGTCTGTCAGTGTCTCTCTGTGTCTCTCTGTCTGTCTGTCTCTGTCAGTGTCTCTTTGTCAGTGCTTCACTGTGTCTGTCAGTGTCTCTGTCTGTCTCTGTCAGTGTCTCTATGTCTCTCTGTCAGTGTCTCAGTGTCTCTCTGTCTGGCAGAGCCTCACTGTGTCTGTCAGTGTCTCTCTGTGTCGCAGTGTCTCTATGTCTATTTCTGTGTATCTCTGTATCTGTCAGTGCCTCTCTGTTTCTGTCAGTGTCTCTGTCAGTGTCTCTATGTCTCTCTGTCAGTGTCTCAGTGTCTCTCTGTCTGGCAGAGCCTCACTGTGTCTGTCAGTGTCTCTCTGTGTCTTTGTGTCTCTCTCTGCATCTCAGTGTCTCTCTGCGTGTCAGTGTCTCTCTGTGTCTCAGTGTCTCAGTTTCTCTGTCAGTGTCTCTCTGTGTCTCTGTCTGTCTCTGTCAGTGTCTCTCAGTGTCTCAGTGTCTGTCAGTGCCTTTCTGTCTCTCTCTGTCTGTCTCTGTGTCTGTCTGTCTCTGTCAGTGTCTCTCAGTGTCTCAGTGTCTGTCAGTGCCTCTCTGTCTGTATCTGTGTCTGTCTGTCTCTGTCAGTGTCTCTCAGTGTCTCAGTGTCTGTCAGTGCCTTTCTGTCTCTCTCTGTCTGTCTCTGTGTCTGTCTGTCTCTGTCAGTGTCTCTCAGTGTCTCAGTGTCTGTCAGTGCCTCTCTGTCTGTATCTGTGTCTGTCTGTCTCTGTCAGTGTCTCTCAGTGTCTCAGTGTCTGTCAGTGCCTCTCTGTCTCTGTGTCTGTCAGTGTCTCTCTGTCTCTCATTCTCTCTGTCAGTGTCTCTCTGTGTCTTTGTCTCTCTGTGTCTCTGTCTGTCTCTGTCAGTGCCTCTCTGTCTCTCTGTGTCTGTCTCTCTCTATGCCTGTCTCTCTCTGTCTCTCTCTGTGTCTGTCTGTCTCTGTCAGTGTCTCTGTCAGTGTGTCTCTGTGTCTCAGTGTCTCTCTGTTTCTGTCTTTCTCTCTGTGTCTGTCTTTCTCTCAGTGTCTGTCAGTGCCTCTCTGTCTCTCTGTGTCTGTCTGTCTCTGTCAGTGTCTCTCAGTGTCTCAGTGTCTGTCAGTGCCTCTCTGTCTCTCTGTGTCTGTCTCTCTCTATGCCTGTCTCTCTCTGTCTCTCTCTGTGTCTGTCTGTCTCTGTCAGTGTCTCTGTCAGTGTGTCTCTGTGTCTCAGTGTCTCTCTGTTTCTGTCTTTCTCTCTGTGTCTGTCTTTCTCTCAGTGTCTGTCAGTGCCTCTCTGTCTCTCTGTGTCTGTCTGTCTCTGTCAGTGTCTCTCAGTGTCTCAGTGTCTGTCAGTGCCTCTCTGTCTGTCTCTGTGTCTGTCAGTGTCTCTCTGTCTCTCATTCTCTCTGTCAGTGTCTCTCTGTGTCTCTGTGTCTCTGTCTGACTTTGTCAGTGCCTCTCTGTCTGTCTCTGTGTCTGTCTGTCTCTGTCAGTGTCTCTCAGTGTCTGTCAGTGCCTCTCTGTCTGTCTCTGTGTCTGTCAGTGTCTCTCTGTCTCTCATTCTCTCTGTCAGTGTCTCTCTGTGTCTCTGTCTGTCTCTGTCAGTGCCTCTCTGTCTCTCTGTGTCTGTCTCTCTCTATGTCTGTCTCTCTCTGTCTGTCTCTGTGTCTGTCTGTCTCTGTCAGTGTCTCTGTCAGTGTGTCTCTGTGTCTCAGTGTCTCTCTGTTTCTGTCTTTCTCTCTGTGTCTGTCTCTGTCAGTGTCTCTCAGTGTTTCTGTGTGATGTGGTGCCACGTAGCAGTTTGATGACAGGAGCTCAGTGTTCCAGCTGCTCAGGGACAGTCGGTGTAATGAATGAGAGACAGTGAGGGGGACAGAAGTGTTGGACTGCTACATGTCTGAAGGATGACATCATCACTGTGCAAGCAAAGCCTCCATCAGGTTCACATCAGCTACATGTCGTCTGGTCTATGAAGAGATATGAAGTGAAGATTATAAGATGAAACTTTGATGCTTCAGTCATAAAGAACAGTCAGTTCGTCTCTGATCCTCTGAACGTGGACGATGTCATTAACAGTTTCAGAACAGAGCGTGAAGCTAACGTGTTGCACAGAGTTTATAGCTGCTGCTGATTCTCCAGTTTGACTTTTACATGTTTAATGTCATTAAAACTGTCACTAACAAAAACAACACAACTGATAATATCCTACAATTATCTACAAATATACAGATAACCCTAACCCAGTCTGAAAAGAGACGGCAACAACAACAACAACAACAACAACAACAACAACAACAACAACAACAACAACAACAACAAGCTACAGGCAGTCAAACAAAGACAATTAGCTGGAAATGAGAAGAGCTCTGGATTGATTTCATCACTGAACCTTTGATGTAAACGAATTTATATCTGAGTGAACGTGATTTCAGTTGGTGATGTGTTCACTGTCTTGTCATGGAGAAAGCTGATCATCCTATTAGATCTATGATGTTAGTTAGCATTCACCACATTCGACTACACAGGACATTAAAGTGATGAGGTTCATGTGAAGGGAACTAAAGAAGACCATAACACAGTTTTACATGCTGTCAGTCATAAATCTCTGATGTTCACTGTGTTATAACATTAAAACAGCTGATTCTGTTTCACATTGTAGAGTCGATCCAGTACTGACACTAGTATCAGAAATACCTCTGATACTGACTCATGTACTGGATCAGGTATCAGCCAGTAACCGAGCGCTCTGATCTGACTCCATGTTATTTATTAATAAAGTTTTTAGTTTCCCTCTATGATAAAGCAGAAGTTTTCAAATCACTTCTTCTTCTCTGATCTAAAACAGTAGCCTACACCCGAATTACTATGCAGCCACCGGCAGCTACAGTTTTAGAGCAGAGAAGAAGACGTTACATGTCACAGTGTCCCACCAGTAAAGTCATCATGTGCAATATGTCAGGCTTTGATATGGGGGATGTGGGGGGGGGCTTTGTGTCAGGAGCTGGGATTAGAGATTATTTATTCATAGATTTATTATTTATGACTCAAAGTCAGATCAGATGATTAAAGATTCTGTGGTGTTTCCTGAGTCATTCAACAATGACATCATCACATCACATTCACACAGGGTCAGTAGTTCACAGCTGTTTATTTTATTTGATGTATTGGTATTGGATTAGTATCAGCTGATACAGGTTCAGGTATCAGAGCGTCTCAACAACGTTCCCTTCATCTGCTGAAGTTCAGTGAAGCCAATTTCTCTGGCCCCTCCCACCCATGACATCATAGACATGGCTCAGAGGTATGTTTCTACGGTAGCAGCTGCTGTGCTAGTGTCTGACTGTAGCTCCAGTGTTAGTGTTAGCATTAGCCAGCCTGATAACTATCGTCAGACAAACAATATTGTACATGAAGAAGATGAATTCTTCGTCATTAGTAGTAAACACACGAGCGCGCCGACACCTGTGTCATACAGTACACACTAACACAACAGTAACACACTCCCCACCGACACACACTAGCGCCTCTAGTGGTGGAGCTGTTAGCTGTTAGCTGTTAGCTCTGCTGAGCTCAGGTCCCACACAGTGACTGTCAGGGATAATACGTGTGATTGTAGAGAGTCAGTGTGGTTAAACACATGGTCATAGCACGTCAGCTCGCAGCTCTCTGATATTTAACGTCAGGACTGGTCAGACTGGAGCAGACACACATGATGTGAAGGAGAACAAGCAGTTTGTGGTTGACCCATTAAAATCTGAAGCATGTGTAAGGTCACTGTGGAAAATATTCCCCCAACAGGAAGTGACTCATCTGAACTTTGAGGAGTGGAGCTGCCATTTTGAGAGGTTGACTCTTTGCTATGTGAACACAGATCAGAGGACGTCGTCTTTGTTTGGTGTAGATAGTGAGGCCACTGTCCTGAGCCTGGACGTCTCTGTCCACAGGATCAAGGTTCATGTTGTGCTGTGATGCTGGTGTCAGTTATATTGAGACATATTTGGTACAAACCACTGTTTCCTCACAGTGGAGTTTCCTTCGCTTTATCTCATTTTACAGTTTCTGCTCCCAGTGATGTCTCTGCTATAATTCATACAACTCTTTCTTTGTAAACTGGAATCTGCTGCGTAGAACAGGTGGTTTATTCAACCAATCAGCTTCCAAACACTGTCTGTCAAAGTCACTGAGGATCAGTATCAGTCGGATCAGTTTCAGCTGAAATCAACCTGATCACATGTCAGAAGTGTGGGGATTGAAACCCAGATCCAAGACGCCAAGAACCAAGTACCTGAAAAAACAATTTAATTTTGGTTCTGCTTATCGTCTCCTACACATCTACAGGGACGTACATATCTATCTGCCGGGACCTGTGCTGTTATTTTCTTCTTAAAATGCCTCAATTCAACAGTTTAATCTCTTTACATTTGCTTGTCGTGACAGAAAATCACCTGTGGACCAGGTGTGTGTGTTCACAGTGTGTGACGTCCCTCACTAGTAAAATACAGGACAAACAAAGATGCATGTGTTTGTCACCAGACACTAAAATAAGACAGCAGTTAATTAAATGAACTGCTCTACACTGATCTGTATCTTCTATATTTTAATGCATGTCTGTAAATGTTTTATTGTAAATACTCTTTACTTTGTGAATGTTTGATTAACGTTTAAAAGGATTTTGGTTTTCTAAACATCTGACCTCTTTAACCATTTTGGAAAAGAAATAGAGAATCAATAAGAACCCGAATCAGTAATCAGAGTCAGAATTGATAAATTCAAACGCTACCCCTACCTGCATGTTGATCCTTTCTTTACTCTGCTGTGTTTGTCCACTCAGCCTGCTGCTGTTGCTAAGCTGCTGTCAGCTGTGGGGGCGGGGCTCTGCAATGCAGCATGTCACTGCGTAACATTATCATCAACATTATTATTATCATTATCATTAACAGTAACATCTGTGATCTGAATGAAACGTGTTGTCAGGTTTGGCAGTCTGCACTCGACCAAAGATCATCTGTGAGGGAAGAGGCTCCATTCCTCTGTCCAATCAGGGAGGACTGAGGTGATTAACTGATCACATCAGGTTCAGGAGTCACCCAGTTTATCAATATCAAATCAATAATCTAAGATGATCATATTGGTAGTATTGAAACAGACCCTCAGCACTCAGTTCAAGCAGCTTGTGTAAAATCCGATGTTCAGCTTCTGCTGCTGTAGGTTTTACTGTGAACACTCAGTGGTCAGTTTATTAGGAACACAGTCCAGTGATAACTCCTCCTCTAACGTTCAATTGTGTTGAAGAGGAGACACTGAATCTCAGAACATCGTCTCTGCACCACAGCAGATGAAGGTGAAACTGCTCATTAGGATTTTAATTATGTACTAAAGACTGTGAAGTTAACGAGGTTCTCGTTCTGTAACTCGTTAAGTAACTGTTACTCCATGTAGCTCTTATTAGAAACAGTAAATAAACTGGAACATCTACATCTTTACATTCATTACTATCATTACGATGATGATTGATAAACACTCCTGGTGAAGTTCATGTGATGTGATAGAAAGCTCCAGTGTGTTTTAGATCTGTTTTCTGTGGTTTCCACAGATGAGACTGAAGCTCACAGTGTGTTGATGAGAGGACTGGGCAGTGTCTCTGATTGGATGGTTTGAGGTGTGAAACTGATCTCAGATCAGCCTCAGTGTGTTCAGTGATGTCTCCTGTCGTCTGTCACTCTCAGTGTCCTCTAGCTGGTTGAGTTTTGTCCTTTGTCCTGTGATGTGTCCACAATGAAGAGTGAGGACCAAATTCTACTGGACCGGTCCTGTGTGTCCACTGTAGACCTCTGGTAACCCCTCCATACACAGAACCACAGATGCTCAGACCTTCAACAGAATCCTCTGAGATTCACTTTGAGTTTTCAGGTTCAACAATAATCTGAATGTGCAGAGTCCTGCCCCCTCCTCAGTCTGAGCTCAGTTCAGTAACTGCGGCTCTGAACAAAAGGAGGACAGGCAGGGGCCCATCTGTGCTCCATTGCATAATGTGTGATCAGTAGTCCAGCTCCTCTCTGAGCTGCAGACTCCACATTCCTCACATTCTTCAGCTCCAAGCCCCTGACGAGGACCAGCTCTGAAGCTCACTGTGCTCAGGGAGCATCACAGTGTCTCTCAGGCTGAAAACACACGTGTGTCAGCTGCAGCTCCAGCTTCATAGTAACAAGACTAGGTCAGAACCAGGTCTACGTCTGGACCACTAAGATCCTGGTTTTATAAAATCACATCAGTTAAAGACTGAGCTGAGATCTCAGCTGGACTCACTGTAATACAATCAGAAAGAGAGTCAGAGGCTCAGTCAGAACAGAGAGGTGAGTCTGTGGAGGGAAATCCAACACTGGAGACTCTCCAACAGAAACTCACTGAGGTTTGACACCAGGCGCTGTGTAAACAGAATCTGAAAAATCAGTAAATCAGGTGACCGAGGGGCCAAGATGGCTGCACTGCTCCCACCAAGTCTGTCTGAGAGAGCTAGAACCAATGAGGAAACTCCAACACTCCAGTGTCAGGCTGCGTCCACACTGATTTTAAAACGTCAGATATGATCTCCATCCATGTTAACACACCTGAAAACACACATCACATGACCATTCACTACACTGAGCATGTGCGAGCCGGTGTAAACAGGAAGTAGATTGTCCCTTCTGCAGTAAATCCTCTGAAGGAGGAACAGCAAAGACAGTTGTAGCATTATAACAGAGAATGTAAGTGAACAACAGCTGCTAGCAAAGACAACAAGGTCAGTGACACTGTCAATCATTATGATGTTGTATTCACCACTGGTAGTCCAGGTTGATGAGAGCCAATCAGGAGAGGCCGTGGCTGTGAGCTCATCATTCACAAAGCTCTCAGTTTCTGTCCAGATCATGACACAACCCCAGAGTTTTCAAAATAAAACACAACCCCAGAGTTTTCAAAATAAAACACAACCCCAGAGTACAGGTGTGTTTGTGCAGAGGAACATGGCTCCTCCTCTGCTCTGGAGGTATGTAGCCCATCCAGCTCAGTCAGGCTGAGACGCTGTTGTTACGTCATGCTTCAGTGAAACAGGATGTGAATTGTGAGACTGGACATTAACCAGGAAGATGCTTGGTGGAGATGTTCTGTGCTGGTTAGCCAGGTTGATGTCACCTCACAGGGTGCTGTTGTGATATCTGACAGGAGCTGAAGTCGTTCTGTTTGAACCACCAGGAGGTTTAACAACTGCTCTCTGTAGCAGCAGACAGTCTGAGAATGTGACATGGAGAAGGGAAAGAAAAGTTGATGCTTCTCTGTCAAACATTTTTATTCCTCCACGTTGGCGACAGTCAGAGCAGCCATTTTGTTTTCAGGTCATCTGTTTCATTCTCATGGACAGTATATCTCATATCTCAACCGAACTTCTTCAAATTTGGCACAAACATTCACTTGGACTCAAGGATGAACTGATTAGATTTTGGTGATCCAAGGTAAAAGGTCGAGGTCACAGTGACCTCATGAAACATAATTTCTGCCTTATGAACTTGATAAGTGTGTGTCAGTCAGTGACAGTGACAGTGTGTCTGTCAGTGACAGTACGAGTGTGTCAGTGACAGTATGAGTGTGTGACAGTCAGTGACAGTACGAGTGTGTCAGTGACAGTACGAGTGTGTGACAGTTAGTGACAGTACGAGTGTATGACAGTCAGTGACAGTATGAGTGAGTGACAGTCAGTGACAGTACGAGTGAGTGAGTGACAGTCAGTGACAGTACGAGTGTGTGTGACAGTAAGTGACAGTACGAGTGTGTGTGACAGTCAGTGACAGTACGAGTGCGTGACAGTCAGTGACAGTATGAGTGTGTGTCAGTCAGTGACAGTACGAGTGTTTTTGACAGTCAGTGACAGTACGAGTGTTTTTGACAGTCAGTGACAGTACGAGTGTGTGACAGTCAGTGACAGTGTGTCAGTCAGTGACAGTATGAGTGTGTGTGACAGTCAGTGACAGTACGAGTGTGTGACAGTCAGTGACAGTACGAGTGTGTGTGACAGTCAATGACAGTACGAGTGTGTGACAGTCAGTGACAGTATGAGTGTGTGTCAGTCAGTGATAGTATGAGTTTGTGTCTGTCAGTGACAGTATCAGTTTGTGTGACAGTACGAGTGTGTGACAGTCAGTGACAGTATGAGTGTGTGTGACAGTCAGTGACAGTATGAGTGTGTGACAGTCAATGACAGTACGAGTGTGTGACAGTCAGTGACAGTACAAGTGTGTGTGACAGTACGAGTGTGTGTGACAGTCAGTGACAGTATGAGTGTGTGACAGTCAGTGACAGTGACAGTACGTGTGTGACAGTCAGTGACAGTACGAGTGTTTTTGACAGTCAGTGACAGTACGAGTGTGTGACAGTCAGTGACAGTGTGTCAGTCAGTGACAGTATGAGTGTGTGACAGTCAGTGACAGTGTGTCTGTCAGTGACAGTATGAGTGTGTGTGACAGTCAGTGACAGTATGTGTGTGTCAGTCAGTGACAGTAATAGTGTGTGACAGTCAGTGACAGTACGAGTGTGTGACAGTCAGTGACAGTACAAGTGTGTGTGTCAGTCAGTGACGGTATGAGTGTGTCTGTCAGTGACAGTTTGTCAGTCAGTGATGGTATGAGTGTGTGTGTCAGTCAGTAATCACCTCCACATTAATCATGCTCCAGTTTAATTAATGATACATGATCTAATAGTCTGTAACTGTGTTATTGATAAACAGGTTCAGTTCAGTGGAACAAGCAGCTGTCTGCTCTGTACTAAGAGAACAGCACATTCCTCAGGTGACCTCAGGTGACTTCAGGTCAGCTCATACTCGACATGTGGTTGAAATGTTTAGTGAGACTCTGACTGGACGACAGGAGAGCGTTCTCCCATGAGCCTCTCTGCTCAGGTCATGGCCTCTGACTGACTCATCAGGCTCTGACAGACTGAGGAGCATCTGCTGTTTAATCAAAAAATCATATCAAAGTTAATATGATCATCAAACCTCCGCTTCAGACCCTGGTCTGCCTAGTAGTGACCCCACACTAAAGCACAAGTTACAATGGAAACAGTATTGACAGATCTCTACTGATGCACAGTGTAAATACTGTGATATCATCCTCAGGTGAAACTGGATCAGTAGATCACACACAGATACAGCAGACTGTCATTAATGGAGGACATCACTTCTTTTGCGTCCTCATTTAGACTGATGTTTCTATTAATGGAGGTTTGTAGTAACAAATAAACTAAACTATTTTTACTTCCTCTTGATGCTGTAACTCTTCACATTAACCTTTGACCTTTTTAAAGGTGTGATGATTTAGTTTGTTCACCACACAGCACTCACTCTTTATCCCATGTGTGTGCGTGTGCGTGTGCGTGTGCGTGTGCGTGTGTGTGTGTGTGTGTGTGTGTGTGTGTGTGTGTGTGTGTGTGTGTGTGTGAGAGTGTGAGAGAGCAGCTGCTGTATGAAGGAAACAGGCTGGTTGTTTGTGGGAGGTGAAGTCAAACAGATACAGAGATGAAAACAGACCAATCATCTACTCTAACTGTAGTTTGTTATTGTTGTTATTGTTGTTGTTGTTGTTATTTTCATGATTATCATCATCATGATTGTGGAGCAGAGTGTATCCTCTGGTTCCCAGTGAGATCAAACAACAGGATGTAGTTGTTGTTTGTCATCAGGTCTGTTCTTATTTAAATTCCCTCTCCAGTGACGGGAGGAACGGTTGTCATAGTGACATGGGGTAGTTCCCAGCTGCCCTTTGATTCCTCAGTGTCAGTTTATATTAGGGGTGGGCGATATGGCAAAAATATCATATCACGATTTTTTAAAAATAAAATCACGATTTCGATTTTATCACGATCTTAAATTGGAAAATGAAAAACAGACAATTTAGACCAAAGAACCTTTCTTAACAGATTTTATTTCAAATAGTCGCAGTTTTGCCTGCATGTGCAAACAACGTAAAGTTTAAGGTAAACAACAACAACAGTCTGGTTCGTCGTGTTACCACCCGACGTACGAACGGTTTCTGTGCAAACTTTGCAAATTACATTTGCTTGCGCTTGATCAGTTGCGGAAAATCCAAACCAATTCCATATAATGGAGGTGGAATTTTTTTTAGCGACCAAATTCGTTTGGCTTTCAGCCATCGCTCTCCATGTGCTACCGCTACACACACAAACAAGGAGGCGGGTAGGAAAGTGCGTCACTGCCCGTAATTCGCTATGATTGGTCGGTCAGGTTGACGACGTCAATACGTCTGGTGCGTCTGTGCATCAGCATAGAACTGCAATTTATAGAATGTGCCCTAGACGATCCCAGGATCTCTGCAGTTTGAAAGATCGTCTTCACGTTGTAATCCTTCACGATCTAATATCGTCATATCGCCCACCCCTAGTTTATATATATATTTCATCCAGCACTGACAGATATTTAACAGATCAGCAGTTTCCTGCCTACTCCTCATCTGACATCCTGTTCCTCAGGATGAGTCCTTCAGAATAAAAGCTGCTCCAGGACAAGAACATGAACATGTGAGACAACAGCTCCACAAACTTCACCGTCAACACCTCGCTTCCTCTGGTCCTCACAGACACTCAGAGGACACACCCACAGTCTGAAGTCCATCCAATGAGCTTCATCCGTTTATACTGAGATGGACAGTGTGTCCACTGTTAGCAACACACTAATCCCTGTGAGGTCACTGAACGCGTCACAACTCAGCTGACCGCAGAGGTGCACCATCAGGAGAGACAGACCAGGCAAATGTCTGGGGCCCTCAACAGGAGAAGTGGCCCCTGATGACTCCTATAGGCCCCTGATGGCTCCTGGAGGCCCCTGATGGCTCCTGATGCTCCTGATGGCCCCTGATGGTTTCTATAGGCCCCTGATGGCTCCTGGAAGCCCCTGATGGTCTCCTGGAGGCTCCTGATGGCTCCTGATGCTCCTATAGGCTCCTGATGGCTCCTGAAGGCCCCTGATGGCTCCTGATGCTTCTGAAGACTCCTGATGCTCCTGATGGCTCCTGATGGCTCCTGATGCTCCTGAAGGCCCCTGATGGCTCCTGGAGGCCACTGATGGTCTCCTGGAGGCCCCTGATGCCTCCTGATGCTCCTGATGGCCCCTGATGGCTCCTGTAGGCCCCTGATGGCTCCTGATGCTCCTATAGGCCCCTGATGGCTCCTGAAGGCCCCTGATGGCCCCTGATGCTTCTGATGCTTCTGATGCTCCTGATGCTCCTGATGGCTCCTGAAGGCCCCTGATGGCTCCTGATGCTCCTGAAGGCCCCTGATGGCTCCTGGTGCTCCTGAAGGCTCCTGAAGGCCCCTGATGGCTCCTGATGCTTCTGAAGGCTCCTGATGGCTCATGATGCTTCTGAAGGCTCCTGAAGGCCCCTGATGGCTCCTGATGGCTCCCGAAGGCCCCTCTTATTGACACATTTTGCACTGACACTGGCACTGACTGGTGCTAAATTAGTTAGCCACAAAGCTAGCTGATGCGATTTCTTACCAGTGGCAGACAGTTACTGAGTTACTAACACATCATTATTTTCATTCTGTCTGGATGATGTATCAGTACAGTTACAGTCAGTGGATTAGGTCCGGCTGTAAATCTCTTCTTCTATCCTGAAAGGTTGGTTGTTGTCATTGTTCCTCTCCACAGTGTGTGTGTGTTGAGTGGTTATAGATTAATGAAGCCTGTCTGTTTGCTCACCTTGGTTCAGTGTGTGTGTGACATGAGCCAATCAGCTTCACTCAACTCCTCTGAAATGACCCCTGACTGAAACTACCCCTGACAGAATCTACCCCTGACTGAAACTACCCCTGACAGAATCAACCCCTGACAGAATCTACCCCTGACTGAAACTACCCCTGACTGAAACTACCCCTGGTTGTTCACTGTGCTGGGCAGTAGCACTAACTCCACTAACCTATTTTCCAAATGTGTGCAGTTTTGTGCTGTCATCAGGAAATGCCTCTGGGTACAGAGATGAAGTGGGGGCGTGGGGTTGGGGGGGTTGTCTGGTTTCCAATGGTAACCTTCCAGATTTCCCTCCGAGCTCAGTTTAATGGCTCCATCAAGAGAAGTAGATCCTGTTTCAGTGGCTCAGTTCTTGGCAGAGCTGCTGCAAAGGAGAGAAAAATGTCTTCCCTCTAATCATCCAGGCTCTGTGAGCTCTCACACACACACACACACACACACACACACACACACACACACACACACACACACACACACACACACTAAAAGCTTTAACCCTGATACTGTGACCTAAGGAGATGTAACCTTTAACTCTGTCCTTCCACTGAGTCAGTCTGGAATAAAACATCCTCTTTAACAGGGGGGTGGGGGGGGGTCATGGAGGAGGTAGTTAGTAGTTATTTATAGTTTAGTTTGACATGGGTTAGTTAGTTAGTTAGTTAGTTATGGATTAGTTAGTTATAATTTAGTTAGTCATTGTTTAGTTTACTTATAGTTTAGTTAGTTATAGTTAAGTAAGATATGGTTATTAGTTATAGTTTTAGGTTAGGGTAGTTAGATATAGTTAGTTGATTAGAGCTGAGTCATAATCAGATGATCAATCACCAAATAAAAAAGATAATTAAATGAATCGAGTCATTTTTTCAAGTAAAACATACCAAATGAAACTAAATTGTTTGGCTTTTGGACATTTTATCACATGTCTAAGTGATTAACTGAGAAAGTAATCACAACACTATAATAAATTAAACTAATTGTTGTTTGTAGAGGCTAGTTTGATCCAACAGGTGTAAACCATCAGTAAAAGTGTGAATCTGGTAAAATGCACCAGTGCAGAGCAAATGTTCTTTCTCCATGTGACGATACACTGACAATGTTTTTATAATTTCAATCCTAACACTCATCATGTGTTCACTTCAAGAAACCCTGGGATCTGTCAGTGCGCTTGTTCTGTTGGAAGACTTCTATTCTCTCTGTTACCACAACACTTTGATTTTATAGTTTCATAGCGTGGGCTCCCCCTACAATGTGTGTGTGGTGTGCGTGTGTTTGTGGTTGTAGTGGTGTGTGTGTGCTCTGACACATGTTGTTTGAAGATGTTCAGTCTGTTAGAGTCACCAGTTTAGCTACATGGACAGACTGTGGTGCAGTGATCTGCTGTTGTCATGGTAACAAATCCAGGTCCAGGTGCTGGTCCAGCAGCTGGTTTACACATCTGATGCTAGTGTTAGCCTCACTGTCACACTAATACGTTCTAATAACAAAGACTTACTAACAACCAGGGGAGGAATTTCACAGCCGCCGCCATGACCCCCTCCCCCTGGTCACGATGCCCAGAGAGAAATTGTACGCCCCTCTACTCCTGTAACAATGTTCTGTCTCTAACTTACAGCAGATCTCACTCAGAGATCAGGGTTTTTCCTGCATAGAAAATCGGGAGGTGGCCGCCTCCCGACAAAATTCAAGCAGACCTACTTATTTTCTCGGTACTCGGTGGATTTGACATTTGTAACTGCAATTGCAGCTGTACGCTACTACGGCAATGTAGTTAGGTCTCCGGTCTCTGGTCTAGTCTCTGGTCTAGTCTCTGGTCTGGTGTCAGGTCTTTGGTCTGGTCTCAGGTCTCTGGTCTGGTCTCTGGTCTCTGGTCAGGTTTCTGGTCTCAGGTCTCTGGTCTCTGGTTTCTGATCTGGTCTCTGGTCTCTGGTCTCAGGTCTCAGGTCTCTGCTCTGGTCTCTGGTTTCTGGTCTCTGGTTTCTGGTCTCTGGTCTCAGGTGTCTGGTCTCAGGTCTGGTCTCTGGTCTCTGGTCTAGTCTCTGGTCTGGTCTCTGGTTTTTGGTCTCTGGTCTCAGGTGTCTGGTCTCTGGTCTCTGCTCTGGTTTCAGGTCTCTGGTCTCAGGTCTCTGGTCTCTGGTCTGGTCTCTGGTCTCAAGTGTCTGGTCTCAGGTCTCTGGTATAGTCTCTGGTCTCTGGTCTCTGATCTGGTCTCAGGTGTCTGGTTTCTGGTCTCTGGTCTAGTCTCTGGTCTGGTCTCTGGTTTTTGGTCTCTGGTCTCAGGTGTCTGGTCTCTGGTCTCTGCTCTGGTTTCAGGTCTCTGGTCTCAGGTCTCTGGTCTCTGGTCTGGTCTCTGGTCTCAAGTGTCTGGTCTCAGGTCTCTGGTATAGTCTCTGGTCTCTGGTCTCTGATCTGGTCTCAGGTGTCTGGTTTCTGGTCTCTGGTCTCAGGTCTCTGGTCTCTGGTCTTTGGTCTCAGGTCTCTGGTCTGGTTTCAGGTCTCTGGTCTCTGGTCTGGTCTCTGGTCTCTGGTCTGGTCTCTGATTTCTGGTCTCTGGTCTCAGGTCTAGTCTCTGGTCTGGTCTCTGGTTTCTGGTCTCTGGTCTCAGGTCTCTGGTCTCTGGTCTCTGATCTGGTCTCTGGTCTCAGGTCTCTGGTCTGGTCTCTGGTTTCTGGTCTCTGGTTTCTGGTCTCTGGTCTCAGGTGTCTGGTCTCAGGTCTGGTCTCTGGTCTCTGGTCTAGTCTCTGGTCTGGTCTCTGGTTTTTGGTCTCTGGTCTCAGGTCTCTGGTCTCTGGTCTCTGGTCTCAGGTGTCTGGTCTCAGGTTTCAGGTGTCTGGTCTAGTCTCTGGTCTCTGGTCTGGTTTCAGGTCTCAGGTCTCTGGTCTCTGGTCTGGTCTCTGGTCTCAAGTGTCTGGTCTCAGGTCTCTGATATAGTCTCTGGTCTCTGATCTGGTCTCACGTGTCTGGTTTCTGGTCTCAGGTCTCTGGTCTCAGGTGTCTGGTCTCAGGTGTCTGGTCTCTGGTCTTTGGTCTCAGGTCTCTGGTCTGGTTTCAGGTCTCTGGTCTCTGGTCTCTGGTCTCAGGTCTAGTCTCTGGTCTGGTCTCTGGTTTCTGGTCTCTGGTCTCTGGTCTCAGGTCTCTGGTCTCTGATCTCTGATCTGGTCTCTGGTCTCAGGTGTCTTGTCTCAGGTGTCTGGTATAGTCTCTGGTCTCTGGTCTCTGATCTGGTCTCAGGTGTCTGGTTTCTGGTCTCTGGTCTCAGGTCTCTGGTCTCAGGTGTCTGGTCTCAGGTCTCTTGTCGCAGGCCTCTGGTCTTTGGTCTCAGGTGTCTGGCCTCAGGTCTCAGGTCTCTGGTCTCTGGTCTTTGGTCTCAGGTCTCAGGTCTCTTGTCTCAGGTCGCAGGTCTCTGGTCTTTGGTCTCAGGTGTCTGGCCTCAGGTCTCAGGTCTCTGGTCTCTGGTCTGGTCTCTGGTTTTTGGTCTCTGGTCTCAGGTCTAGTCTCTGGTCTGGTCTCTGGTTTCTGGTCTCTGGTCTCAGGTGTCTGGTCTCTGGTCTCAGGTCTCTGGTCTCTGGTCTCTGGTCTCAGGTGTCTGGTCTCAGGTGTCTGGTCTCAGGTGTCTGGTATAGTCTCTGGTCTCTGGTCTCTGATCTGGTCTCAGGTGTCTGGTCTCTGGTTTCTGGTCTCTGGTCTCAGGTCTGGTCTCTGGTTTCTGGTATCTGGTCTCAGGTCTCTGGTCTCTGGTCTCAGGTCTCTGGTCTCTGATCTCTGATCTGGTCTCTGGTCTCAGGTGTCTGGTCTCAGGTCTCTTGTCTCAGGTTGCAGGTCTCTGGTCTTTGGTCTCAGGTGTCTGGCCTCAGGTCTCTGGTCTCTGGTCTTTGGTCTCAGATCTCTGGTCTCTGGTCTGGTTTCAGGTCTCTGGTCTCTGGTCTCAGGTCTCTGGTCTCTGGTCTCTGGTCTGGTCTCTGGTCTCTGATCTCTGATCTAGTCTCAGGTGTCTGGTCTCAGGTCTCTGGTATAGTCTCTGGTTTCTGGTCTCTGGTCTCAGGTCTCAGGTCTCTGGTTTCTGGTCTCAGGTGTCTGGTTTCTGGTCTCTGGTCTCAGGTCTCAGGTCTCTGGTTTCTGGTCTCAGGTGTCTGGTCCCAGGTCTCTTGTCTCAGGTCGCAGGTCTCTGGTCTCTGGTCTCAGGTCTCTGGTCTCTGGTCTGATCTCTGGTCTAGTCTCTGGTCTCTGGTTTCTGGTCTCTGATCTGGTCTCAGGTGTCTGGTTTCTGGTCTCTGGTCTAGTCTCTGGTCTCTGGTTTCTGGTCTCTGATCTGGTCTCAGGTGTCTGGTCTCTGGTCTGGTCTCTGGTCTCTGGTCTGGTCTCAGGTGTCTGGTCTCAGGTGTCTGGTCTCAGGTCTCTGGTGTCCGGTCTAGTCTCTGGTTTCCGGTCTCTGGTCTGGTCTCTGGTCTCTGGTCTTGTCTCTAGTCTGGTTTCTGGTCTCTGGTCTCAGGTGTCTGCTCTCAGGTCTCTGGTCTCTGGTCTCAGGTGTCTGGTCTCAGGTTTCAGGTGTCTGATCTAGTCTCTGGTCTCTGATCTGGTCTCAGATGTCTGGTCTCTGGTGTCTGGTCTCTGGTCTGGTTTCAGGTCTCATGTCTCAGGTCTTTGGTCTCTGGTCTGGTCTCTGTTCTCTAGTCTCTGGTCTAGTCTCTGGTCTGGTCTCTGGTTTCTGGTCTCAGGTCTCTGGTCTCAGGTCTTTGGTCAGGTCTCTGGTCTCTGGTTTCTGGTCTCAGGTCTCTGGTCTCTGGTCTCTGATCTCTTATCTAGTCTCAGGTGTCTGGTCTCAGGTCTCTGGTATAGTCTCTGGTCTCTGGTCTCTGATCGGGTCTCAGGTGTCTGGTTTCAGGTGTCTGGTCTCAGGTCTCTTGTCTCAGGTCGCAGGTCTCTGGTCTCTGGTCTCTGGTCTCTGGTCTTTAGTCTCAGGTGTCTGGTCTCAGGTCTCTGGTCTTTGGTTTCAGGTGTCTGGTCTCAGGTCTCAGGTCTCTGGTCTCTGGTCTAGTCTCTGGTCTCTGGTTTCTGGTCTCTGGTCTGGTCTCACGTGTCTGGTCTCTGGTCTGGTCTCTGGTCTCTGGTCTCTGGCCTGGTCTCAGGTGTCTGGTCTCAGGTGTCTGGTCTCGGTCTCTGGTCTCTGGTCTAGTCTCTGGTTTCTGGTCTCTGGTTTCTGGTCTCTGGTCTCAGGTGTCTGGTCTCAGGTCTCTGGTCTCTGGTCTTGTCTCTAGTCTGGTCTCTGGTTTCTGGTCTCAGGTGTCTGGTCTCAGGTCTCTGGTCTCTGGTCTTGTCTCTAGTCTGGTCTCTGGTCTCTGGTCTTTGGTCTCAGGTGTCTGGTCTCTGGTCTCTGGTCTTTGGTTTCAGGTGTCTGGTCTCAGGTCTCTGGTCTGGTCTCTGGTCTAGTCTCTGGTCTCTGGTTTCTGGTCTCTGGTCTCTGGTCTGGTCTCACGTGTCTGGTCTCTGGTCTGGTCTCTGGTCTCTGGCCTGGTCTCAGATGTCTGGTCTCAGGTGTCTGGTCTCGGTCTCTGGTCTCTGGTCTAGTCTCTGGTTTCTGGTCTCTGGTCTCAGGTCTCTGGTCTTGTCTCTAGTCTGGTCTCTGGTTTCTGGTCTCTGGTCTCAGGTGTCTGGTCTCAGGTCTCTGGTCTCTGGTCTTGTCTCTAGTCTGGTCTCTGGTTTCTGGTCTCTGGTCTCAGGTGTCTGGTCTCTGGTTTCTGGTCTCAGGTCTCTGGTCTCTGGTCTCTGATCTCTTATCTAGTCTCAGGTGTCTGGTCTCAGGTCTCTGGTATAGTCTCTGGTCTCTGGTCTCTGATCGGGTCTCAGGTGTCTGGTTTCTGGTCTCTGGTCTCAGGTCTCAGGCCTCAGGTCTTTGGTTTCTGGTCTCAGGTGTCTGGTCTCAGGTGTCTGGTCTCAGGTCTCTTGTCTCAGGTCGCAGGTCTCTGGTCTCTGGTCTCTGGTCTTTGGTCTCAGGTGTCTGGTCTCAGGTCTCTGGTCTTTGGTTTCAGGTGTCTGGTCTCAGGTCTCTGGTCTGGTCTCTGGTCTAGTCTCTGGTCTCTGGTTTCTGGTCTCTGGTCTGGTCTCAGGTGTCTGGTCTCTGGTCTGGTCGTGGTCTCTGGCCGGTCTCAGGTGTTCTGGTCTCAGGTGTCTGTCTCGCGGTCTCCTGTCTCTGGTCTCTTGGTCTTGTTTCTGTCTCTGCGTCTCGTCTCTGGTCTTGTCTCTAGTTGGTCTTCTGGTTTACTGGTCATCTGGTCTCACGGTGATCTGTCTCAGGTCTCTGGTCTCTTGGTCCTTGTCTTTCTAGTCTGAGTCACTGGTTTTTGTCTCTGTCTCAGGTGTCTGGTCTCAGGTCTCTGGTCTCTGGTCTTGTCTCTAGTCTGGTCTCTGGTTTCTGGTCTCTGGTCTCAGGTGTCTGGTCTCAGGTCTCTGGTCTCTGGTGTCTGGTCTAGTCTCTGGTCTCTGGTCTCTGGTGTCTGGTCTCAGGTGTCTGGTTTCTGGTCTCTAGTCTCTGGTCTCTGGTCTCTGATCAGGTCTCAGGTGTCTGGTCTCAGGTGTCTGGTCTCTGGTCTCTGGTCTCTGGTCTCAGGTCTCAGGTCTCTGGTCTTGGGTCTCAGGTCTCTGGTCTCCGTTCTCTGATCTCTGATCTCTGATCTGGTCTCAGGTCTCTGGTCTCTGGTCTCTGGTTTCTGTTTTCTGGTCTCTGGTCTCTGGTCTCTGGATTCTGGTCTCTGGTCTCTGGTCTCTGGTCTCTGGTCTCTGATCTAGTCTCAGGTCTCTGGTCTCTGGATTCTGGTCTCTTGTCTCTGGTCTCAGGTGTCTGGTCTCTGGTCTCTGGTCTCTGGTCTCTGATTTGGTCTCAGGTCTCTGGTCTAGTCTCTGGTTCCGTCCCTCTGGCCATCATCACTTAATTAGATCAGTTGAGTATCAACTGAAAGTGAACTGGAGCAGTCTTGATGGATCAGCGGATTTCCTGATGAGAAAAGTAACAGCTGCACAGCTTGTACTGATAACTTATTATTGATATTTAATGATGATGCCATATGTGTCAGATTGCGCAGAAGTACGACCCTCAAAAGGAGGAGGAGCTTCGCTTCTGGATCGAGGAGGTCACAGGGATGTCGATAGGAGAGAACTTCCAGAAAGGTCTGAAGGACGGAGTCATCCTCTGCGAGTAAGTGTGTGTGTCTGTCTGTGTGTCTGTCTCTGTGTGTGTGTGTCTGTGTGTGTGTCTGTGTCTGTCTCTGTGTGTGTGTGTTTGTGTGTGTCTGTCTCTGTGTGTGTGTGTCTCAGTCTGTGTGTGTGTGTGTCTGTCTCAGTGTGTGTCTCAGTCTGTATCTCAGTCTGTGTCTCAGTCTGTGTGTGTCTGAGTGTGTGTGTCAGTCTGTGTGTGTGTGTCTGTCTCTGTGTTTGTGTGTCTGTGTGTGTGTATGAGTGTGTGTCTCAGTCTGTGTGTGTGTGTCTGTCTCTGTGTTTGTGTGTCTGTGTGTGTGTGTATGGGTGCGTGTCTCAGTCTGTGTGTGTGGCTCTGTCTCTGTGTTTGTGTGTCTGTGTTTGTGTGTATGAGTGTGTGTCTCAGTCTGTGTGTGTGTGTCTGTTTCAGTGTGTGTGTATGAGTGTGTGTCTTAGTTTGTGTGTGTCTGTCTGTGTGTGTGTGTGTCTCAGTCTTGGTGTGTGTCTCTCTCTCTGTGTGTCTGTCTCAGTCTGAGTGTGTGTGCGTGCATGAGTGTATCTCTCAGTGTGTGTGTGTGTGTGCCTGTCTGTGTGTCTCAGTCTGTGTGTGTGTTTCAGTCTGTGTGTGTGTCTCAGTCTGAGTGTGTGTGTGTGTCTCTCTCTGTGTGTCTGTCTCAGTCTGTGTGTGTGTGCGTGTATTAGTGTATCTCTCAGTGTGTGTGCGTGTGTGCCTGTCTGTGTGTCTCAGTCTGTGTGTGTGTTTCAGTCTGTGTGTGTGTCTCAGTCTGTGTGTGTGTCTCTCTCTGTGTGTCCGTCTCAGTCTGTGTGTGTCTGTGTCTCTGTGTGTGTGTCTCTAACCCTGGTTGTGTCCCTCTTCTCAGACTGATCAATAAGCTTCAGCCTGGTTCAGTGAAGAAAATCAACCTGTCACAGTTGAACTGGCACAAGGTAAGACATCACCTGTCACTAGAGGTCAGAGGTCAGAGGTCAGACCCTGATGAACTGGACCTGACTCCCCCCTTTGTGTCTCTGCAGTTAGAAAACCTGGGGAACTTCATCAAAGCGATCCTAACCTATGGCCTGAAGCCCAACGACATCTTCGAGGCCAACGACCTGTTTGAGAACGGGAACGTGACCCAGGTCCAGACCACGCTGCTTGCTCTGGCCAGCATGGTAAGTGAACGCAGCACAGAGGGTCCAAACTCGCTTAAGGTACTCAGACCCCCTGCTGACATGAACTATGTGGTCTCTGTCAGGCCAAGACCAAAGGGATGGACACCAAGATTGACATCGGGGTGAAGTACGCAGACAAACAGGCGCGACACTTCGACGACGAGAAGATCAAGGCTGGGCAGTGTGTCATTGGACTGCAGGTAACCAAGACCTGGTCCTGCAAGACCTGGTCCTGCAGATAACTAAGACCTGGTCCTGCAAGACCTGGTCCTGCAGATAACCAAGACCTGGTCCTGCAGATAACTAAGACCTGGTCCCGCAAAACCTGGTCCTGCAGGTAACCAAGACCTGGTTGCTCAGGTATTTTCCTCAGAGAGTTTATTTCTCCTGCAGTGAAACACTCATGGGACTCTCCATTACAGGCTAGGCTAGGCTAGGCTAATACTTAGCTCTGTGAAGCAGGACCCAGTCTTTTCAGTGACAGAATCAGGTTTAGAGTCCAGCACAAATGGTTCCAGGTGTATAACAGTGCAGCTGTAAAGGCTAGTATACTAGACCAGTCAGTGATGAGCACTGTTCCTGAACTCTCAGAGCCCCTCTTCCAGGGAGTTTTTTGGGGGTGGGCTAAAGTTACTGTGGTGTAAACACCTGAAACTAAAATGTCAGCTGTTTTATTTTAAAGAAGTTGTGTTGGCTCTGATGACAGTCCTATCATTGTCATATTGTTGTCCTGTCATTGTCCTATCGTTGTCCTATTGTTGTCCTATCATTGTCCTATTGTTGTCCTATTGTTGTCCTATCATTGGCCTGTAATTGTCCTATTGTTGTCCTGTAATTGTCCTGTCATTGTCCTGTTGTTGTCCTATCGTTGTCCTATCATTGTTCTGTCATTGTCCTATTGTTGTCCTGTAATTGTCCTGTCATTGTCCTATTGTTGTCCCATCACTGTTCTATTATTGTCCTGTCATTGTCCTATTGTTGTCCCATCATTGTCCTATTGTTGTCCTGTAATTGTCCTGTCATTGTCCTATTGTTGTCCTATCGTTGTCCTATTATTGTCCTCTCACTGTCCTATTATTGTCCTGTCATTGTCCTGTCATTGTCCTATCATTGTCCTATTGTTGGTCTATCATTGTCCTATTGTTGTCTTGTCATTGTCCTATCATTGTCCTGTCATTGTCCTATTGTTGTCCTGTCATTGTCCTATTGTTGTCCTATCATTGTCTTGTTGTTGTCCTGTCATTGTCCTATTGTTGTCCTGTCGTTGTCCTATTGTTGTCCTGTCATTGTCCTATTGTTGTCCTGTCGTTGTCCTATCATTGTCCTGTCATTGTCCTGTAATTGTCCTATTGTTTTCCTGTCATTGTCCTGTCGTTGTCCTATCATTGTCTTGTCATTGTCCTGTCATTGTCCTGTCATTGTCCTATTGTTGGTCTATCATTGTCCTATTGTTGGTCTATCATTGTCCTATTGTTGTCCTATCGTTGTCCTATCATTGTCCTGTCATTGTCCTATTGTTGTCCTATCGTTGTCCTATTGTTGTCCTATCATTGTCCTGTAATTGTCCTATTGTTGTCCTGTCATTGTCCTATCGTTGTCTTGTTGTTTTCCTATTGTTTTCCTATTGTTGTCCTATTGTTGTCCTATCATTGTCCTATTGTTGTCCTGTCATTGTCCTTAATGTCCTGTCGTTGTCCTATCATTGTCCTGTCATTGTCCTATTGCTGTCCTGTCATTGTCCTATTGTTGTCCTGTCATTGTCCTATTGTTGTCCTATCATTGTCCTGTCGTTGTCCTGTTATTGTCCTATCGTCGTCCTATCATTGTCCTATTGTTGTCCTATCATTGTCTTGTTGTTGTCCTATCATTGTCTATTGTTGTCCTATCATTGTCCTGTCATTGTCCTATTGTTGTCCTGTCATTGTCCTATCATTGTCCTATCATTGTCTTGTCCTTGTCCTATTGTTGTCCTATCATTGTCCTATTGTTGTCCTGTCATTGTCCTGTCGTTGTCCTATCGTCGTCCTGTCATTGTCCTATCATTGTCCTATTGTTGTCCTGTCATTGTCCTATCATTGTTCTATTGTTGTCCCATCACTGTTCTATTGTTGTCCTGTCATTGTCCTATCATTGTCCTATCATTGTCCTGTCATTGTCTTATTGTTGTCCTGTCATTGTCCTATCGTTGTCTTATCATTGTCCTGTCATTGTCCTATTGTTGTCCTGTCATTGTCCTATCGTTGTCCTATCATTGTCTTGTCGTTGTCCTGTCATTGTCCTATCGTCGTCCTATCATTGTCCTATTGTTGTCCTGTCATTGTCCTATTGTTGTCCTATCATTGTCCCATTGTTGTCATATCGTTGTCCTATTGTTGTCCTATCATTTTCCTATTGTTGTCCTGTAATTGTCCTATTGTTGTCCTATTGTTGTCCTATCATTGTCCTATCGTTGTCCTATCATTGTCTTGTCGTTGTCCTGTCATTGTCCTATCGTCGTCCTATCATTGTCCTATTGTTGTCCTATCATTGTCCTATTGTTGTCCTATTGTTGTCCTATCATTTGTCCTATTGTTGTCCTATTGTTGTCCTGTCATTGTCCTATCGTTGTCTTGTTGTTGTCCTATCATTGTCTTATTGTTGTCCTGTCATTGTCCTATTGTTGTCCTGTCATTGTCCTATTGTTGTCCTATCATGGTCTTGTCGTTGTCCTGTCATTGTCCTATCCTCGTCCTATCATTGTCCTATTGTTGTCCTGTCATTGTCCTATTGTTGTCTTTGTCCCTGTGTCCTCAGATGGGGACCAACAAGTGTGCGAGTCAGGCTGGGATGACAGCATATGGAACCAGGAGACATCTGTATGATCCAAAGACCCAGACGGACAAACCGTACGACCAGACCACCATCAGCTTGCAGATGGGAACCAACAAAGGAGCCAGTCAGGTCAGACCCTGATCCATGTGAATGATGTTATGAACCATGTACAAGAATTAGTCCAATCAGATCAGCTCATCCAGCACCAGCTGAGCATCTGTTGTAAACTCTGCTGGTCTTGGTCTGGTCCTGGTCTCCTGCAGGCCGGCATGTCAGCTCCTGGTACCCGCAGAGACATCTTTGACCAGAAGGTGGCGCTGCAGCCGCTGGACAACTCCACCATCTCCCTGCAGATGGGCACCAATAAGGTGGCGTCCCAGAGGGGCATGAGCGTGTACGGTCTGGGCCGACAGGTGTACGACCCCAAGTACTGCGCCCCCCCGACGGAGCCGGTCATCCACACCAACGGCAGCCAGGGCACTGGCACCAACGGGTCCGAGATCAGCGACAGTGACTATCAGGCCGAGTTACAGGAGGATGAGTACCATGGGGGTTACCATGACAACTACAGCTCCCACTACACCGAGCAGGGCATTGACTATTAGCGGCAAGGTCCGCCTCCAGAGAAGTATTAACGTGTATTCTACACAACAGAGCAAGTCTTTTGCTTCCCTCACTAGTCTTTACTCTCCTGAAGCATAAATAAAGCGTCTCCTTCTTTGACCCAAGCGGCGGCGGGTGGGAGGAGTTACAGTAGTGTAGTTCTTACAGCTGTCTCACTGATGGAGCACTGACGTAGTGATTACTGTGTTCAGGTGAAGCTGCTGCCTTCCTCTGTTTTTATTCATGGACTGAGACGTCACTGATCATGTGATCATGTGTCGTCCTCATCAGTAGGCTGCCCCCGCCCGCCCCTTTGTTCTGTCTGTATTCACACACCAGCCACTGACTCCTCATGTTTTTACCACATTTACTCTGTAGAGTTTATAATGATGAATCCTGAAGCTCCATCTGTCCCCCTCCACCTGTCATCACATGACCTGTCCCCCTCCACCTGTCATCACATGACCTGTCCCCCTTCACCTGTCATCACATGACCTGTCTTCATATCATTCCCAAACTGTATTTATTGGGATGACTCTTGTTACAAACTGTTATATGGTTCATAAAGAATGATGGTATGTTATAAATAAAACATTAAATCCTTCAGTTCTGGCTGAAAACTGTTGTTCCAAATGTTTCAGACTCAGTCAGAGGAGGTGCTGCCTTCACTGTCTCCACAGTGTTAACATATGAGGAGGTGCTGCCTTCACTGTCTCCACAGTGTTAACATATGAAAACATCACACTGACAACATGGAGGGAGAGACTGAGGAGGAAACATCCCTCTGGTTAATAAGCAGCAACACTCATGCTGATATCTCTAGATCATATGTATCTGACTCAATTCAGACGAGGTGGAATGTAAATATAAATATAAATATACATGTAGATATAAATGTAAATATAGATATAAATATAAATGTAGATATAAATATAGATATAGATATGAATATAAATGTAGATATAAATATAAATATAATATAGATATTCATATCATGGCTGACTCAGTTTTAAAGGGTAGTTTTGTTTATCATGAGTAAGACCTAAGAGTCAAACCAATAATGAATACATCCTGCTAACAAACATTGGCTGTCTAAAATTTCATATCTTATTCCATTATTCCATATATAAAAATATCTATAGATAAATGTGTATATATTCATATTAATAGATAAGGGCACATTATTAAGTCCATAAAAATCTAATGTTTCAGCAGCCACATGAGCAGAAACTAATGAATAGAAACATAATAAAAGAGCTGATTTAAAGAAAAACACAAATAGAAAATAATAGTAATAAAAAATTAAATAATTAAAAAATAAAAATAATAATAATAATAAGACCGAATAGCCATAATCTTTACAGTGGTTCTGCTCAGTAACACACTGTGTTCGTCGTGCAGGTTGAGGAGATACTGTATATTAGAGCCCGATCGATATATCAGTCTATCACAGATATATCAGTATCGACGCATATATTCTCTGATGTGGGCTGATATGAATACTTTTATTAAGAAGCAATAATGCAGTGGAAATGCTCGGGTCAAGTCAAGTTATATAGGCAGCATTTTATGTATATTTGATCCTTTGTTTTCATTCAAGTTAGATAAAATATATATATATATATACATATATACACACATTTTTGTTCTTATGTTTTTTATTCAGTTATTTTATTTAATTCCCAGTGAAATTTACCGTTTCAATGCGCTGATGTCATTTTGGACAATAAAGTTCATTGTGAAACTAAAATATTCTGCTTTCATTACATATCTTTTTCACAAGTGTTTATATATACATATACAGTATATATAATATATATATATATATATATACATATACATATATATATAATATATAATATATATATATATATATATATTGCCCAATATATCGATTTTTTTACCACTATCGGCATCAGCCTCAAAAATCCAATACCGGTCGGGCTCTACTGTATATTAAAATATAACTGGCTGTAGACTCAATATATTTACCCATAGGTAAAGGTGTGTTATAAAGTCATTGATTACTGGTAGAATAGAAAAGTATGATAATACTAATGAGACCTGTGTACCTGAATACTCGTGGGTATGTAGAGGGTGTGTAAAGTGCAGCTGCACTGATGTTCTTCACTACGGTCAACACACTGTAGTTTATTATAGAGTCAGACTGAAGTTTGTGTTTGTGCACAAGAAACTGATCAAACTGATCAGAAAGTGATCAAGAAAACATCTGGAGAACATTAGAGGATGAACTCTGCATGTGTTGTTCCTCTGAAGAGTAAAACATCTCCGTCCACTGAGCTGACTGATATGAAACTCACCTCCTCACCTCTACCTGCACCTTTAAAGACTTTTTTAAGACTGCATTTACCGTTACAGCACTTCTGTCTAAAGCAAAACGCTCATGTGTAGATGAAAAACTGAACCTTATATTTGAAGTTTTCCCTTGAAGATCAGTTTTGGAAACAGTTTTGGAAACAGTTTGAACCTGGAGAAGCTCTGTGATGAAGAATGAAATAAACATCACGGCAGGACGTCAGCTGATCACACTCTGAGAGTAAGTGAGAGAGAAACTGTAAAATGCTCCATCTACACTGAGGTGAAGGCAGCTGCTCTGATTAAAGGTCACTCACACACACGATGCGTTCCAGACACGACGGAAAATCAGACTCTGAATTTCCATCAGGAAGAACTGTGGAAAGACCCGGAGCCTTCCTCAGGTCGGGTTTCAGAGCAGAGTTTTCCAGGAAGCTGTGACTCTATCAACATGTGGACAACATAGCGGCTCACAGCGGAGACATTGTTTACAACTACAACATGATGGAAACCCTCAGAAACACAGTGTGAGTCTCCAGTTAGATTCATTCTTCACCAACACACAGAGACAGAATCATAGCGGAGCATCTGTTATAGAGGACATGTTATATACAGGTGGTTTAAACTGCAGTTACTCTGATGTGTCTACAAACAGTTGAACAGGCTGAGTTTATATAAACTCTGTCTCTGTGTGAAACAGTCAGTCAGAGAGCAGAGAACTGTTCAGTCAGATTCTGGTTCTCTGGTGAACTGGATCTGGACTCAGACAGTCTGTTGTTGAAAGACAGACCCACTGATTTCCTCACTGAGGGACTCACACACTGAGCTCTGACTCACCACCACATCTATAAACTACTCAGTGACACTGACAGCCATTATCAACCAGTCCTCTGTTAGCTGCTCATCCCTCAGTCAGCTGAGAAACGACCATGGTGATGCAGCTGTGCAGGCTGTTGTGAGTTCACTCTTACAATTCATCTAAATATGATCTAAAGCTCAATATGTTCAAGTGCAATAACCAAATCTCAGGAAGGTAAACTGTGTCTCATTGTTGTTCATTGTTCATCATCATTTTAGATTTTTTCTCAGTGAAAATGAAAAATGAAAAAACGTGACTTATATCAAAACATCTGCTAAAATAATCTCAGTATGATTTCTTTTGTAGCTTCATCTTAAAACAGCTGTTCCATTCGATCATTAGGTCAAAACAAAACAAGAGACAGAGAAAGAACACAGACCAACACGTCCTACTGGTTCCTTATACGGGTCAAGCTAAAAAATACTGGATCCTACGTTTCCCATAATGCAACTTGATATCCTACAACAGCCAACAGCATTAAACCTTTTTGTACCACTTTACAATCAGACTAAAGGATTTATAAATGTTTTATAATTAGGTTATTAATTCAGTTGTTCACACTTTATAAATCATTAGTAAACAATTATATTATCATTAATTTCACTTATGAGTTCCTACCAATTATAACTGGTAACAGCAGCCTTATAGTAAAGTGTAAAACACATCATCACTTGTTAATGAGTTACTGTGAGGCTCCTGTTTCCAGTTACACATGGTAGTAAGTCATCTGTCAGATTATGTATGAAAGCTGTTAAAACTTGTTCATAATGTTTATTTATGATTTATAAAGTGTTAACAACCTCATTATTACCCTGATTATAAAACATTTATAAATCCCATAGTCTGATAAAGCGACGCCAAACTCCACACATGTAATCACTGACACAGGGTTGTGTTAGTTTAAGTGAAGTGACTTGAAGAGGCGTCAGAGTTCTTCTTCTGTTGTGTTTGTTTATACGCTGTAGAACCTATTTACTGTCTCATTAATGGTCCATGTAACGAGCTGAAGTCGTGTCAGTGACTCAGGTTAAATGAGCGGAGGCTGAGTGTCTGCTCCATGGCTTCAGTCTGGACTTCACCAAGGCAGCCAATCAGCTTCGTGAGAATGTAGTGGCATTCATTCAGAGCCCCTCCCCACCCCGGCCCTCCCCCTGCCCCCCACCCCTCCCCCGCACAGGAATAATCACTGCTTTGTGCTGGACTGCAGAATCCAGGGTGAAAACGCAGGAGTCATTATAGAGAGAGTGCAAACCGGTAACCGCGGCAACCACAGAGGCCCTGAGAGGAAAACAGGCATAAAACACAACCAGCCCCCCCCCCCACCCCCATACACACACACACACACACACACACACACACACACACGCTGCTAGAGGCCAGCAACATCTGAGAGTCAGAGTCAGATACTGTATAAATGATCATTTTCACTGTTCAGCTGAGAGGGCTACGATGAGAGACTGAGAGTCTCACCTGCTCAGGTAAAACCACCTACACTGACACACATCAGGTGTGTATCTGGTACTGACAGTGTTCACACACTGTCTCACAGCTGATCTGTTCTCCTCTTCATGATGCTGGGATCAGCCCTCGCCTCCACGTCTCCATGTTGTCTCAGCTGGGACCTGATCAGTGAAACAGTCAGTGTCTGTGGAAACACTCAGAGACTCTGCTCCTCTGAGGCTGTAACTCAATGCTCCTCTGCACAGTGAGGAGGAGCAGGAGGAAGAGGAGGAGGTGTGCAGTCTCCTGGCAGACACATGGAGGACTGGGACGGTGAGAGGGCGGAGGTGAACGTTTGATTTCCTGCAGCTGATCACCCACAGCTGACGGTGTGGGCAGAGCTTCAGCTCAGTTTCTATGTCAAACTCAGTGGATGGAAAACTCTGACACAAAATGGCCACCCAGCTCAGATCAGCAGTGACAGTGCTGTTTACAGTTATTACTTTACATCTGCATGAGAAGAATACAGCACATCTGTCCTGGAGCTGTCATCACTCCTGATAGCAGCAGTGTGGAGGAGTTAGTGTCACCTGGTGGTGAGGGTGCAGACTACAACCAACTCAGCCCCCCCCCCCCTAAACATGTAGGAGAATCTACTGTGGCCTTCAGGTAACGGTGAAACACAGAGCTCCTCTCTGGAGCCAGAGCTGGGTTTGTCCTCTGGGCTCCTGTAGAAACATGACGACCTGCTCCCTGTGCAGACATGAAGGATCAATCTGACGTAACAACAACACAATGAAAATATGATTATCAACATCCCATCACCTCCATAAATCCCACACACTGCTCCTTTTGTCGCACTGACGGTCACACAGAGTTTCTCTCACTGTTTTCAGACTGATCAGATAATTAATCAATAGAGATAATAATAATAATGACGAGCAGATCCAATGCACCACAGCTCCTGTCCACACAGACAGAGTTATAGAGAGAGACCAAACGCTCAGTAACCGCGGCAACCACAGAGGCCCTGAGAGGAAAACAGACATAAAACACAACCAGTCCTAAGGATTTATTTCTCAGGTTTATACAAACTGTGGAGGAATCAGTGAACATCACTTTACAACATCACAACCTCTTTGACCCTCACGTGATCCTGTACAAGTTTAATCAAGAAGACTAGTGTACCTTAGAAGAGAAAGGAGAACTGGAGAGTTTTATAAATATGAAGGACAAGTACAACCTGGGGAAACATGACTTGTATAGATATTTACAGTTAAGGGATTATTATAAGAAAGAAATTAAAAGAGATTCTTCCATAGAAGTGAGTGGTGTGACCCAAATCATAATCAAGTCTTACAAAGGAAACCCAATCCCAAAGACTTATATCTGCACTATATCAAGCATTAACAGCAAATAAGAACTCAACCAACTATATTAAGGAGAAATGGGAAGCAGAATTTGGTATAGAAATCACAGACATAGAATGGCAAGGTATGTGGAAGATGTATCAAACATCTGCCAATTCTCGGACATGAAGGGAGTTCTCCTGGAAGAACTTAACACGCTACTTTATCACACCTAAGATTAAGAATAAATATTCAAATACTAATTATAAGTGCTGGCGAGAATGTGCTGAGTTAGATGCGGACCATGCTCATGTCTTTTGGAAATGTTATAAGTTGTCAATGTTTTGGGAAATGGTGCATAATACTCTGCAAAAGATACTAGGATACAATATTCCTATGGACTGTAAAACTTTATACATGTGTAATTTCAACGAGGGAAATGTGCATGTAAGTGATAGATATCTGGTAAAGATTTTACTGATAGCCAGTAAAAAGGCTATAACCAGAAAGTGGAGTAAACCAGATCCCCCTAACCACGACCAATGGTTGGAAATAGTGGAAGAAATCTACGCAATGGAGAAGATGACATTTTGCATGAGACTACAGGAGGAGCAGGGAGAGCAAAAATGGGACAAATGGACACAATTTAAAAACACAAATGAAAAATGGACATGATGACTCAGGAAATGAGGACTTGAAAATGGAAAGAATGAGACTCCCCTAATGTTACTGTTCTTTGTTTTATTTGTTTGTTCCTTTCCTTTTTTGTGATGTCATTTTGTTATTAAAAAAAAAAAAAAAAAAAAAAATCTAAGTTAAAAAAAAGAAAAGAAGACTGGACCAGCGACTGTTTACTCATCAGACTCTCCACTAAATACATAGAGTCTGTGGCATGACCTTGGTTGCTATGGCAACTGTCACTAGGAAAGTGCCTGTAAGTGTCTAGAGACTGACAGTAACTGTTATTGTTTGACTTTTTAACAGATGAAAGTATAAGTGAATTATTTTCAGCACAGTTTAACTTCACTGACACATCTGGACAGAGCAGATGATGAACAGCTGGATGATGACATCACAGACCTGCTGTGAAGAACATCACAGCTGCAGTCACCATGTTATATCAAAGTGAAGGCTGTAGTCAGGCTGTAGAAGTGAAGTGAGGGCACCTGGTGATCAGAGGGAGGAAGATATGTTCAATGAGTCTGATGATACTGACCTCTGCTGGACTCTCTGATCAACTACAGTCTGACTTCAGGAAGACAAAATGGACGGCTTTCCCATGACACACATACATACATACACACACACACACACACACACACACACACGCACACACACACAGGTGTCTGTGTATAAACTTTAGACCTGAGGACCGTAGACTGACAGCTGAGTCTGAGACCACACTACAGGACTGTGGAGGATGATGCAAGAGTAAAATAATCAGGGACCCCTTTTATCCTGGACACCACCTGTTCACCCTCCTGTCCTCTGGTGGGCGCTACAGGACCATCAAAAGACAGACTGACTGAAGAACAGGTTCTTCTCCTGGACCATCACAACTCTGAACTCTGTTCACTCATAACTTTAATATTCACTGTTCATAATTAGCTACTCAGCAAAGCACTTTTCTATTCCTTTGAGTATTTATTCTGTACAGTGTGAATATTAATATGAGTTCCAGCCCTCTATAACACACATCCTGTTAATGTAAAGTCCAAAACAATATATCATGATGATGATGACATGATTCTCTGGGACTCTTTCACTGCAGCAGAAACAGCTGGTTTACAGACACATGTTCAGAGAGGATGGACGTTGGTCCTCAGTCCTGCCTGACTCCAGATGAAGCTCTAAACAATAACACTGTTGTTGGTTTTACTTCAGGTTAGATATGGTTCAGTGATTAAACCTGAAAGTCAAATCGTTTTGCTGTAAAAATAAACAGTACTTTAAGTTTTTTGTCACCATGGCGCCGCCATCTTTGAACAAGCCAAACGATGACATCACAGGAATGGCTCTTTGTTGGTCTCTGTGGATGTTGTTAGCTTGTTTGACACGAGCAATTGTCAGAAATGAAAATGGATAGAGAGGAGAGCAAAGGACACAGCAAAGACCAGGCGGGTCCTTATCTGTCGGCCTGGACGCTCCAGAGACAATTACCAAATAAAAAGAGAGAGAGCGGTAAATCCCTCCATTTTCATGTTCTTCCTCTGAACAGACCTCAGACACTGCGCCGTTGGCTGGCTGCACTGAAGCGCCGCCGTTCCTCGGAGGGACGGGGACGATGAGTCCGCAGTGACCACTCTGTCAGTTCTGATTATGTGGAGGAGGGAGACTTTGATGAGTGTGGAAATATCTGAAACTGAGTCACACAAATCAAGTTATTTAAAGTCATAAACATGTTCAGGCTCCACTGTGTGTTCTCAGTCAGGATACGTCCCTCTGAGGACGAACTCATATCTACAGTCCAACTGTTCAAGCTTCAGCCGAACTGTAGGATTCATCTTCACACTGAACCACAGTCACACTGGAAATCACACAGAACAAATGAAAATGACTAATTACTGAGAAATGAATCAGGAACGACCCAATAATAAAGGTTAACAAGTCGTTCCTGATTAACTATGAATTATGGGTGATTTTTGAGATAATGATGAGACTGGGAGGTAAGCTGTGACATTAGTGTCAGTCAGGAGTGAAGTAATGATGAGTTCAGGAACATCAGTAAAACAGAATAACGAACACTTTGTTCCTGATTAACTCTGAATCAGCCTCAGAGAACATACCAGCAGTGATTCATTGATCACTAATTACAATCATAAGTTATTAGTCTTTTTGTGAAGCCCCCCCCCACACACACACCTCAATCTTCACCCCCCTGGAAAGTGACACATCAACGTGAACACTCGCTGACTAGTTCCTCATTACTTCATCATTATCTGACCCTTTTTCCATGTTTGTGATTCTTCAGTGATCGAGTGGTTAATGACGAGTTCCTTTAACAATGTGTGCGACGACTCAGTTGTACAGTTCAACCACAGCAGAGGAGAAGAAGGCTTTTAGGTCCATCAGTTGTTAGCTGGATGCTAACAATGCTAACATCTTGTCCTCTCATCTACAGTTCATCAGAGGAGTTCAGGTGAAACGAGCAGACGTCACTTCCTGACCAAGACTCACTGACAGACAGTATTAAGCTACGTTAGCAGATCGTCATGTAGGTTAGTGTTAGCATGTTTGTAAAAATGCTAACTGCCTACTAAAAGCTCTGAACTAAAAATGTGCATCTGCTGCCTCCATGTAACATTAAGGAGTTCAGGCTTGTTGGAGCAGAACACAATGCATGCTGGGTAGATTTCTGTCCAACTTGATCAGGCCCAAATGCAGCTGAAGACTGGCCTGATTATTATTTATGTGACTGGAGGGTTTCTGAGACTTCCTGCTCAGACTGTTGGTGACAGCAGGTTTGTGTCACTGTCCTCTGTCACTAACATATTTCTGCAGAACCAGAGGCTGCAGGTTCAGACGTTCAAGACCACAGTCCTAAGACCACATTACTGGGACCCAAGGTTTTTGATACAGCGTCACCTGGTGAATTACACAGTGTTAGAGATAGGGTTAGCTTTGTTCTACGCACGTTTACACCAACTGGATTTCTGGTTCGGGGGCAGTGTCAACAAAAACCTAGAGTCCTAGAGATGTGGTCCTGAAAGTCCTGAACCTGAAACCTCCAGCTAACATACATGAAACATGACACATGAAGCATGAAACATGAAACATGAAACATGAAACATGAAACATGAAACATGAAGCATGAAACATGCTCCTTGTCTGTTTTACAGTTAAAGTGCAGCTAATCTCAAACGAGCTGACTGATGGAGATAAACCAATCATAATCAGTAATATTACAATACTCATGTTACTTATTAATAAAAAAACTTCATCTGAGTGTCCTGTTGTCTCTGTTGATTATTAAGAAACTATTAATTCATAAGTGAAAAAAAGCGTGTTGTGTGATTTTCATGCTTTATTTAACTTAAGAGAAACAACATGCTGATCAGATAATTATGACGTACTGAGGAACTGCTCAGAAAGTCTCTTTACTTAGAGGTAATGAAAAGACTAATTAAAGATGAATTCATTAATATGTTAATTGTTACTAGTTTCTGCTGCTGTTTCGAGTTAATGACTTATCAGGAAAATGGTCTTTAATTCTCAGCTGCTTATGAACTAATCAATACCACTATATTAATATATAAATCAGTCTGTTCATTCAGGAACGACTCAACAGTTAATCATCAGGTCGCCTCTGATTCGGTCCTCATTAACTGCAGCAATGACTTCCTGTTTCAGAAAACATGAAGATAATATGAACTCATCCTTTCAGTATGTCCGGGTTTATAACAACCATTTTAATCTGATGCCTGAATCAACCAATCACAGTGATCCCTCCATCACTGTTCCCTGGCTCAGATCACAGAGGTCAGAGGTCAGGAGGTTTCCTCTGGATGATCACTGTCATACGTGTGTCTACTTGTCAGTCTGAGTCTCGAGCAGAAGCTGAAACCTGAGCGTCTGTTCTTCACAGAACCGTCCCATCTCAGCCAGCAGACATGTTTACAGCCTCAGGCTGGTTCAGACAGTCTGAGCTGCCAGAGTCTGAGAAAATATGTGGATCAGGGACATTTTCCTCTCATTTACTAAAACAAACAATTTACTGGTTCTTACTGGAAAACAGGAAGCAACAGATGTCTGTTCAAGTACAAGGAGACGAGTGACTGAATAACAGAGATAATGACTTCATACATCAAGGATCTGTCGGGTTTTATTGATCAGTTTGTTTTCATCCTCTCAGACAAATATTCACTTACAGTAGCACCTGATGACAGATAGAGTCCTCTGACATTTCAATGTTCAAATGAATGATTTCTCTGAGGATGAGGAGACAAATTTTCATCCTCTTCCTTTTGACTGACTCGTCCACTAACTGCAGCTGATGCAGGTCATAAATGCTGGTACGTATTTACTCTGCAGTGACTCTTCAGGCTCTGCTTTCCACCCTTTTAAAACTATTTCTATTTAAACTGAGTTTACTTCTCAGTTTCCTACACATGGTTACCATTCATAACATGGTAATAATTCCAGTAAAGAAGAAGAAAGATTGAAAGAGAAAATCCCTGAATCAGACCATCATTTCATCATTCAGGATTCACAAACTTAACAGGAACTAGTCTTGAGCCGCAGTGTCATTAGTGTCATCCGTGTATGTGTGTATGTGTGTAGGTGTGTGTGTGTGTGTGGGTGTGTGTCACACTAGGTCCAGTTAATTATGGACCATTGGTCAATCAGGGACAAAAGTGTCTCCAGTTGAGAAAAAGTCAGAGTAAGTCTCCAGGAAGTGAACATAAGTCATGTAATTTCCCCAAAGTGAGAAGTAAACATACGTGTGTGTGTGTGTGTGTGTGTGTGGGTGTGTGTGTGTGTGTGTGTGTGTGTGTGTGTGTGAGTATATGTCTGTCTCTTCATGCAAACATGAAAGGAGCTGAAATAATTCAAACCAGACTGACGTAGGTTGTGAGAAATATCCAAATATAGAATTCACAGAACCACTGGTTCCTTTATAGTTGATCCTGTTATTGATTGATTGATTTTCCATGAGATCAACAGTAATGAGCCACATCCTGTCCGCAACTGTACGTGTCATCTGTCTGTAAATGTTTATAATGTGACCACAACTCAGGACGTCTTCCTTAAGACATGTATGCAGTGATTTCCAGCTCTGAAGCTGTTAATGGTCATAATATAATAAATATAATAAATATAATATAATATAATATAATATAATATAATATAATATACTGTATACACACACACACACATGTTCATATATATATATATATACAGTATATGAACAGGTTGATGTTATGTGACCTCTCTGGGAACAGAAATCACTGAATTATGAAAACGATGTAGATTCTGAAACAACATGGAGCTGATACAAACGAGTATTTTGAGACTTTGACATGATAAAACTGAGAATTAGATAAAACTCCTATATGTCTGTGTCTTGGCTAAAGGCTGGTGTCAGGTGATCAATTAAAACCTGATGAGTTCAATGACTCAAATAAGACTATTTCATTAAGTTAGAGATCAGACATGCTACAGCTACAACACTAATGTTGTGCTCACACATTAATTCATCATCAGTCCAATAATAATCCTGTTCAATAACACAGAGAATCATGTAGCACTCTGACAGGGATCATTATATCTGATGTATGCTGATGTTCACACACACTGAGTCATTCAAGATTTAATAATAATAATGATTTTCTTTTCTCTAAACACAGTGTTGAATCAGAGCTTTCACATAAACACTACAGAGTCGTGGGGGTCCGGCTGCACCAGGCTAGCTGGTTAGCATGCTAGCTTCATGAGAAGGGAAGACGGGATAGAGTTAACACTGGTGTTTGTTTCCACATCTGGAGACAGCTGTTGGTTAGTAAAGGAATGAAGTTTCACAACGTTTCTTGTAGACTGGTCAGTAAACAGCTGCTAATGCTAACATTAGCTATGTAGCAATAGCAACACTTACAAACAGCTCCTTTAAATGATATTTTTCTCTGAGGGGATGTTTCAGGTCAGTGTGAATGTCTCACTGAAGATCACAGATAAGGAGAAACGTGTCTAACATCTGGGAACTTGAGATGATCTTGTTACATTCTGTAGACTAAACTCTTAATTAAGATAATATTTATAGTTGTACTGGGTGAACTGAACCAAACCATGACAACAGACCATGACATTAAACCAGGAGCTGTCCATAAAGCTCAAAGACGCTCAGCTCTGACATTTACAACATTCTTCTCATAATTCTCCTCCTGTCTCATTTCTATTTCTAGACAAGACACAACACACAGCTTTACTTCTGATGGAGCTAAGCTAGCAGCTGCAGTTTCCCTGTTTCTGTGAGTTCAGACAGACTGAACATACTGACATACCTCAGACTTCAGACTACCATATATTTAATGAATGGAAACCAGTCAGTCTGAGGAGCAGCATGAACATCCTGACAGTGTTGAGACAGGTAGAGTCTGCTCTCTGAACATCTGTATGTACTGTATGAGAGGAGGCCTTGTCCCTCACGTCTCTCTGTATGTTCACATGACCATGAAAGGAGGTGGCAGCACAGTGATGGAGGGGGGAGGGGTGTTCCCACACTGAGGAGCAGCTCGGATCAAACACTTGAACTCCTGCTGTTGACTCAGCACAGGCCAGAGTCCTGGGATCCTCTGAGCCGTGACACAGTGAAGAGGCCGACTGCTGCATGTGCTCCATGTTCATGAGGAGGGTCAGGTCAGTGTCAGAGTCATCACAACAACAACAACCACAAAGATCTTAGAGTCTGTCTCTTCATGCCCCCACACGAGGCCTTCAGGGTCTGTGCTGGGACTGGTCATATATATCTATAGATATATATATATATATTTAAGAAATATGTTATATCATGTAAAAATTCATCATATAGATATTTATAAAATATATAAGAATAAAAATTTTACTGTTGGTATTTCATATAAGTTATAAACCTTTTTCTTAATTTATCCAGAGGATGTGTATATGTGATAATAACATAGGTGACAAAAATGTCATATATTACATTTTTATGTGGGAAATATCCAGGATGACCAGTTGGATGATGGAGGCCTGCAGCCTGTGTGTGATTGGTTGGAGCAGCGGTGTGCCAGATGATGATGTCACAGTGTGGAGCAGTAACAGTTGGAGCAGGTTCATCATGGTTTGGACGGATGAATGAACAACGTTGTTCCAGGCAAAGCTAACGTCTGTGAACGCAGCTCAGATCAAAGTCTCTGAGTCTCAGCCTCTGACTGACTGACTGACTGACTGACTGACTGATGACTGACTGATGACTGACTATCTGACTGACTGACTGACTGACTGACTGACTGACTGACTGACTGATGACTGACTGACTGACTGATGACTGACTATCTAACTGACTGACTGACTGACTGACTGACTGACTGACTGACTGATGACTGACTGACTATCTGACTGACTGACTGACTGATGACTGACTGACTGACTGATGACTGACTGACTGATGACTGACTGATGACTATCTGACTGACTGACTGACTGACTGACTGACTGATGACTGACTGACTATCTGACTGACTGACTGACCGATGACTGACTGACTGACTATCTGACTGACTGACTGATGACTGACTGACTGACTGACTGATGACTGACTGACTGACTGATGACTGACTGACTGACTGACTGACTGATGACTGACTGACTGACTGATGAATGACTGACTGATGAATGACTGACAATCTGACTGACTGACTGACTGATGACTGACTATCTGACTGACTGACTGACTAACTGACTAACTGATGACTGATGAATGACTGACTACCTGACTGACTGATGAATGACTGACTGACTGACTGACTGATGACTGACTGATGACTGACTGACTGATGACTGATGACTGTCTGATGGACTGATAACTGACTGATGACTATCTGACTGATGACTGACTGACTGACTGACTGACTGACTGCCTGACTGACTGACTGACTGATGACTGACTGACTGACTGACTGATGACTGACTGACTATCTGACTAACTGACTATCTGACTGACTGACTGACTATCTGACTGACTGACTGACTGATGACTGGCTGACTGATGACTGACTATCTGACTGACTGATGACTGACTGATGATTGACTGACTGACTGACTGATGAATGACTGACAATCTGACTGACTGACTGACTGATGACTGACTATCTGACTGACTGACTGACTAACTGACTGACTGATGACTGATGAATGACTGACTACCTGACTGACTGATGAATGACTGACTGACTGACTGACTGATGACTGACTGACTGATGACTGATGACTGTCTGACGGACTGATGACTGACTGATGACTGACTGACTGATGACTGACTGACTGACTGACTGATGACTGACTGACTGATGACTGATGACTGTCTGACGGACTGATGACTGACTGATGACTGACTGACTGATGACTGATGACTGTCTGATGGACTGATAACTGACTGATGACTATCTGACTGATGAATGACTGACAATCTGACTGACTGACTGATGACTGACTATCTGACTGACTGACTGACTATTTGACTGACTGACTGACTGACTGACTGAATACTGATGACTGACTGATGACTGACTGACTGACTGACTAACTGACTGACTGATGACTGATGAATGACTGACTACCTGACTGACTGACTGATGACTGACTGACTGATGACTGATGACTGTCTGATGGACTGATGACTGACTGACTGATGACTGACTGATGACTGACTATTTGACTGACTGATGACTGACTGACTATCTGACTGACTGACTGATGACTGACTGATGACTGACTGATGACTGACTATCTGACTGACTGACTAATGACTGACTGACTATCTGACTGACTGACTGATGACTGACTATCTGACTGACTGACTGACTGATGACTGACTGACTGACTGATGACTGACTGACTGACTGACTGACTGATTACTGGCTGACTATCTGACTGATGAATGACTGACAATCTGACTGACTGACTGACTATTTGACTGACTGACTGACTGACTGAATACTGATGACTGACTGATGACTGACTGACTGACTGACTGACTGACTGATGACTGACTATCTGACTGACTGACTGACTATTTGACTGACTGACTGACTGACTGAATACTGATGACTGACTGATGACTGACTGACTGACTGACTAACTGACTGACTGATGACTGATGAATGACTGACTACCTGACTGACTGACTGATGACTGACTGACTGATGACTGATGACTGTCTGATGGACTGATGACTGACTGACTGATGACTGACTGATGACTGACTATTTGACTGACTGATGACTGACTGACTATCTGACTGACTGACTGATGACTGACTGATGACTGACTGATGACTGACTATCTGACTGACTGACTAATGACTGACTGACTATCTGACTGACTGACTGATGACTGACTATCTGACTGACTGACTGATGACTGATTGACTATCTGACTGACTGACTGATGACTGACTGACTGACTGATGACTGACTGACTGACTGACTGACTGATTACTGGCTGACTATCTGACTGACTGACTGACTGACTGACTATTTGACTGACTGACTGACTGACTGACTGACTGACTGACTGAATACTGATTGACTGATGACTGACTATCTGACTGACTTACTGACTGACTGATGACTGACTGACTGACTGACTGACTGAATACTGATGACTGACTGATGACTGACTGACTGACTGACTAACTGACTGACTGATGACTGATGAATGACTGACTACCTGACTGACTGACTGATGACTGACTGACTGATGACTGATGACTGTCTGACGGACTGATGACTGACTGACTGATGACTGACTATCTGACTGACTGACTGACTGACTGATGACTGACTGACTATCTGACTGACTGATTGATGACTGACTGACTGACTGATGACTGACTGACTGACTGACTGACTATTTGACTGACTGACTGACTGACTGACTGACTGACTGACTGACTGAATACTGATTGACTGACTGACTGACTATCTGACTGACTGACTGACTGAATACTGATGACTGACTGACTGATAACTGACTATCTGACTGACTGACTGACTGACTGACTGACTGATGACTGGCTGACTATCTGACTGACTATCTGACTGACTGACTGATGACTGACTGACTGACTATTTGACTGACTGAATACTGATGACTGACTGACTGACTGACTGACTATCTGACTGACTGACTGACTGACAACTGACTGACTGACTGACTGACTATGATGTATATTTAGAAAATTAGGATTTTATTTACCCATTATTTACATACAATTTTACATATTTATTGACCCACATGAAAACAGCTTAACTAACAAACAAACAACACAGGAAGTGAGTCTGTTGACTGAAATAAAGATCCTATTGATTCTGCCAAAAGAAATATCCTAACACCAAACCGCAGTCTAAACAATTACACAATAATCCAAACTAAATAACCTCAACCCCCCCGTGATGTGGAAGCCACTTGGTACAGTCTTAATGTGCACTTCCTCTATTTACGACCCCGCTTCCTTTACCTAGTCCTGACCAGATGACCCCTGCAGCAGAGGTGAGGAAACCCCAGCGCTGGGAGAATTAGACAAATTTACATGAATAAATGTAAATGTTGAATGTGCTACAAATAGAACTAATGCATTTCAAAGAAATATGTATGTTGTATGAAATAAAGAACTGTGTGTGTGTGTGTGTGTGTGTATAAATGCCAAAAAAAAAAAAAAGGTGTCAGTGCATGGGAGTTACCAACATCTACTGTGTGGCTGCAGGTGTGGTCACCACATCATTAACCAAACACCACATGCACTCAGAGTATGGACACGGTTTACTGTTATTGTCAGGTCAGACTGAGTCATGTGATGCCCTGAAACCTCAGATCAGTCACTGTGTTTAGACGTGACACTGAAAGATCAGGAAAGTGTCTAAATTCCACAGTGACAGTGAAGTGCACACGTCTGTTATAACGACTGCTCCCCGTCATTAAACAACACCTCACAAACAACAGTGCCTTTGTGAACTGACTGCACCTTCTCAAGGTGGGGAGGGTAAATATTACCCCCTGAGGAAACATGAACCGGTCCTACCACTGCTGTCAGCCAAGGGGGCGGGGCTTAACTTCTCACCTGAACTACATTTGGACTCTGCACAACAGATGATACTAATACAAGTTTCAGGTTGTCTGAGGTGTCACTGAGATGAAACATCAGACGCTGTGACTCTTTAACTTCTACTCTTTGATAATGTCTCATACATGTTTCACTTATATTGTTTTATTATCTTTTTATTGTTTTAACATATTTTATTGTCTCTTTTCACTTCCTGTCAGATCTTCCTGCAGAATGATGATTTGATTTTTATTCATTTATACTGTTCTACTCTTTTTATTCTGCTCAGGTTCTTTGGATTTTTCTTTTACTTGGTTTTAGTTTTTCCTTGTGAAGTACTTTGTAACTTTGTTAAGAAAAGTGCTGTATAAATAAAGTTATTATCATATTATTATTGTCTGAACACAACATGCAGGGAGACAACAATGTAGGTAAGACAATGGTAATCACCATCTTACCACTGTGAACTACTCCTGACAACAGAAACAACAACGAACCAACATGTCCAGGTCCTGCATGTCTTTATGAGGACACTCAGGTGGAGCTGGAGGACACAGGTGAGGATAAAACACTGAGCAGGGAAGTTTAGAGATGATAGAAAAATAACAGACTGTACTGTTCATTACAAATGTCTCAGCGTAGACATGAAGAAGAAGCTGACAGTGATCTGAATGATCAGGTCACTGCTTCATTCTTCCAGAGGATAAAACACTGAACTTTTCTCTACAGTTGGAGATTAAAGCTGAAAGAGAGAAAGTGGAACAAACAGGTTCCTTCTTTTTAATCAGCAACTCACTAACATGAGCTCTGCAGACAGAGCTCCTCTACAGTATAAAATCTGTATGTGAACGGTCACATAACAGTGTGTGTGTGTGTGTGTGTGTGTGTGTGTGTGTGTGTGTGTGTGTGTGTGTGTGTGTGTGTGTGTGTGTGTGTCTGTAAACATGAGTTACCAACATCTACTGTGTGGCTGCAGGTGTGGTCACCACATCGTCAACCAAACACCACATGCACTCAGAGTATGGACACTGTTTACTGTTAATATGTCATCTTGTATTGATGCATGTAAATAAGAAGTTTCATTCCTTATGTAGCAAAGGACAAAGGTCAAGACCAGAAAGAGATTAATTTAGAGTTGCACAATTAATCTAAATATAACTGGAATCACAACGTGGCTGAGTACAACATCTACATCACAGCAGCTGCTGTTTCTTTGAGGAAGGTAAAATGTGTCTCATTGTTGTCTGTTGTTACCATTAGCATTGTTAGCACCATCAGTGTTGTGGTGCTACAGAGACGCCCCGACCTACAGATCATGTTCTCCAGATGTAGAGGAACATTATTATTTGGTACAAGAACAACAAAAATCACATCATCATCATTTTATATTTTGTTCAGTGAAAATAAAAAACGATCATTCACACTGAAATCAGAACTCATATCTTTACTGTGTGTTCATTGGAAAGCGACCTTGGCCTCCTCCTCCTCCTTTGTTAACTTCCTGAAGGGTGGGCAAGGAGGAGCTGGGCCAAAGAAAAGAAAGCTCTCGGGACTTGGTCCGAACCAACATAAAACCAGGTCCAGACACAGACAGACCCAGATTATTTCACTGAGGCGTTTAGATGTCTGAGATAAAAACATGAGAACGGAGAAGATCTGAACATCTAGAAGGTTTTTGCATCTGGTTCTTCTCAAACAGTCACACAACTATACTAATGAAGAGTGACCAGTCCAGATAAGATCTGGACTCTGGTCTCAGACCCCTGCAGTTAGTAATCACACATCTGGAACAACAGACCCTGCTATGACAACTATGCCAAATGACAGGAAATGCTCTCTGAGGGAAGGGGCGGGGCCCGCTGACAAGCTGATTACACTGTTTGCACATATTTCAGAGGGTTCAGAGATTGTGACCAGAGGTGGTCTGTGGAGTCACGGAGGCGAAGAACATCAGTCCTTTCAGAGCCATGAAACATCCCACAGACACACACCTCCATTAACACTTCAGGTCAACTCAGAGGAGATAGGTAAAAGTAAATGTTAAACTATATTTTAGGTCATGGCTGCAGAGCTGCACGTCCTTCGCTTCAACTGAACTGTTACAGTGAACAGGAAAACCCCAAGTTATGTGGTAACATACAGCTTCACTTCCTCCAATGTGTGTGTGTGTGTGTGTGTGTGTGTGTGTGTCTGTGATGTCATATTTAAAAATCATCAGTATCAGTTTCAGTATTTTTACAAGAAATCAGCTGATTGGAGAAATCATCCTCCACAAACATCAGTCAATTAGTCATCATCATCATCATCATCATCACCATCATCATCATCATCATCATCATCATGGCTAAAATCAAACCAGAGCTGTTCTCATCTCTAGCTAATTGTATCCATTGTTAATTGTCTTTGTTTGACTGCCTGTAGCTTATTGTTGTTGTTGTTGTTGTTGTTGTTGTCATCTCTTTTCAGCCTGGGTTAGGGTTATCTGTATATTTGTAGATAATTGTAAGATATTATCAGTTGTGTTGTTTTTGCTAGTGAAAGTTTTAATGACATTAAACATGTAAAAGTCCGACTGGAGAATCAGCAGCAGCTTTAAACTCTGTGCAACACGTTAGCTTCACGCTCTGTTCTGAAACTGTTAATAACATTGTCCCTGTAAAATCAATCAATAAATAAACTAAACCAAACTAAGCATCATCATATGTGTTAAACTGATTTCAGCTCCAACATTATTTTTGAACAGTGGTTTAGTTTTCAATAGGGATGTTCTGATTGATCGGCCGATTTTCATTCAAAATAAGTGATGAGTAGATGTGAATCAATGTTTCTAGTCACGATCACCTGTGGTTAATACTGGTGTCTGCGGCTGAAAGACGCACTGTGTGCTGTAGTCCCGCCTCCTGCCTTGCTCACTGTGCTGGTGCATGACATGCCGCCAAAACAAGACTACATGTCACCATGTACAAAGTGTGAGGCTGATAGAACGTTCGCCATCTGCAATCATGACAAAAATGATGTGTATGGGCCGATCTCACTCACAGATGATCACTGACAAAAAACGTGATCGTGGCATCTCTAGTTTTTATTTAATAATACATTTCTGAAAATTTTCTCCATAGAAATGAATCGACTCAATGTTCAGAGGCTACAGTGACGTCACACAGAGTGAAAATGTTTCACTCCTCTCATCATTTTCTCTCAGATCGTAGGAACATTTGTCTTTGTCCTTCAGACCATGTGACACATTTCCTTCCATTAGCCTCTGAGAGACGGAAACACCATCCAACAAACACTTATAAAGAAAATCAGACATCAGCTTCTTTTTGAACTCTGTTCTCCACATCTTAACACCAGGAAACAAACTGCACAGACCTGAGCAGCTCACAGTGTAAAAACACAGGGGTCAGAGTTCACGTGGTGCTGAGCCAAATCTCACCAAAGTCTGAGTCTCACTGAGGGAGGAGGTACCGTCACCATGGAAACCTGAACAGGAGCTGGCTACACACAGATGATGGACATTTTAGCTCCGTCCACACTAACACACCTGAACACACAGATCACATGACCACTCAGGAAAACTGGACATGGTGTAGGTTGTCTACTCGAACAAGGAACGGCAAAGGCACAGCAGAGATTCATGAGCTTTATGAAAGACAGAGTTAAACTGAACAACAGCTGGAAACAAAACACTTGTGATTAATTTCCATAGGGAACTGACCTCTGCTCATTCAGGCTGGTGACGGTGGTCTCTGCCCAGAAAAGGGTCACATGTCAGGATCAGGAACTGTTGTGACTGATAAGATTACTGAAGTGTAGACTGACTGATCATCAGGCAGACACCAGGCTGAGTGCAACACTGCTACAGCTTTAACGGGAAACAGACAGAACTGTGTGAAATACAGTCAGAGTCAGTGTCACTGTCAAAAAACATGTTCAGGTTAAACTGACTCATCCGTTAAAATCTGATATTCAACCACAGTGCTGCAGCATGAACATGTGCCATAATGACTCTACTGAAACAGAACAATTCAGAGAAATTAAATATTCACATGATATTTGACACCTGTTGTATTAATGATTTGATTCAAGTATGATAAAACATTCTGCCTGTTACAGTACGACAGAGTTTCAGGCCTCAGGAGAAAAAGAAATCTGAAATTTCAAGAATAAAGTCCTAATTTTACAAGAATTAAAAATGTTAAATTTTTAGGAGAAAAAAAACATGTTTATGAATATTACATCAACCAATCAAACAGGTGAACGGACAGTCAGTGGCAGCTGCTGTTTGTCTGTCTAACAATAGAATAGACTCGGTTTCTTGATGATGATGATGATGATGATGATGATGATGATGATGATGATGATGATGAAGATGATGATGATGAGCCAATCTCCTTATTTGTGAAACCTAAAGTAGAACATCACAGGATGCTCCACGTTCCTCATTTAAAGCTTCTGATATTTCCCCTCGAAAACAACACACAACCTAAAATTACAACTTTCTTCTCTTAGTATTCTGACTTCATTCCTTTAATGTTGTTTTCCTGATGTGGTCCTCATGCTGCGTTGTACAGCAGCTGTGTATAACCATAAGAACACAGTGGTATAGATGCTTTATAGAGACTGTTGTTGCTGTGTGTTGTTCACACTGAAGTGACAACCTGCAGAGACTCAGAGCTGTAACATGTGAATCATCAGAGTGAGAGGGAAAGTACAGGATATACAGATGTGACTGTTTTTACACCGTCTGCCACACAGAGGTCAGACTGCTCCATGTTCATGACAGACTTCTTGTTTTTATGTCTGGACCTGGTTATTAATAGAGCGAGGGAGCAGGGGACCAGAGGAGGTCTCTGCCGTCCTCCAGGAGCTAGAGACAACAAACATAACTCAATTTAACCTCTGACAGCATTCTTCTTCTCCCAGACGACAGAGAGATCTCTGGTAGCTCATCATAACTCAGCCGTCTTTTACTGCCTCAGTTTTAGTTTAATATGCATGTTTTATGTTTTCAGTGAGGGGACAGTAACATGTCCTGTACAGTGAGACAGGACTGTTATCACAGTCAGCAGCACCTTTACCTGTTGCCTCTGAGCCACATGACTCCTTGCTGGAGTCTAGTTCATATAAACTCACTGTGTCCGACATCAGCTCACGTCCGATGTGACAGCGCACACGCATAATAACATGAACGGAGAAACATACCTGTGGGTCATCAGCATGGACCTGTGTGTGACTCAGGAGTGGTGAATAAAGAGTAAGCACTATTTACTTCTACAGCTGGTTCAAGCTCTTCTAAAGCTCATTGGTTACTTCCTTAAAAATGTATAACTCTGAGGAAAAGTATAATAAAAGACTCAGTATGTAATATAACTTCAACAGAAGGTTATTTTTGGAGAGTCGCTGCCACTCTGATCCATCTGTGTTCATTTCCACACTCCAACACTTCCTGAGTCACATCCGCTGCATGCTGAGGTCACATTGGGTCAGAGCAGAAGTGTTTTCACACCAACTCATAATGTTTCCAACAGTAATGTTCAATAAAGATAACAGATTCAAACACGACACACCCACTGCACACAGCTACAGGTGTGATGCGCATCTGGGCCAGACATCACTCAGACAGACATCACAGTGATAAGGCCTGACAGAGGCCGACACACCTCAACCACAGTCTGGAAACGACCTCCACGCCAATGTAAACGGGCCAAAGGTCACTTGTATTATCCTCTCCATCACTTTCTGAGACACAACACAGATCTGGGAGGATCGACAACAACATGATGATGATCGGTGATTCATGTTGTGTGGGTTGCAGCCAGTTCCCATCAGTGTGCTGAGCATGTTTTGGCAAATGTTAGTGACACCGTTACTGGGAGACTCCCAACCTTGATGACTGTGTCGGGCTCAGAGGAGGTGGGGGCAGATCTATGCCCAAACAGGGGCCCAAGGGGCCCCCCGGGGGATGTGTGTGTCTTTGCATAGGGGCCCAAATCATTGAGTCGGCCCCTCAGAGAGCAAGTAGATATAACTCAGCTCATCAATGTATTCTCTGCAGGTCGACCACCACAGCCTGCTGAACTGAAACCAGTGCAACTTTAATCTGTGTAATTGTATTTATGTTGTATATTTTAACTGTCACCTTTCAATAGTAGTGGCATATATTTCTTTACATAGTTCTATTTTTTATTTATATGTCATAGGATAAAGACATATTTTTACATTTTATCTTTATAATCTCACTTCTTATTCTCTATTCTTTGCTAGGTGAGCAACCTGATTTCCCCCTGTGGATCAATAAAGTATTCTGATGCTGATCATTAACCTTGTGAGAACACAGGTTGTAATAAACTGGAGCGTTGTTACTGAGCAGATTGACATGAACTCATTTCACTGTAGATTATACCCTGTTGCTCCTCTTCACTTTGACTGGCTGAGGGCTGCATTGTTAACAAACCCTCTCTCATCATCAGCTCTTCGTCTTCGCTCACTGAAACAAGATTCCTGTTAATCTACTCAGGTCATCTCAGACTGCATCAGAAAGGTTCAGGGTGATCTCACCTCCACAGAAACTCATTGTGAGTTCCCGTACACGTCTCACCACCATCATCCTCTTATCCCTCCAAAGGAACCAGAGTCTGAAGCCAAGCACTAACACGCTAACACACACACAAACACACCTATCTGTTGATCTGATACCATTTGTTCTTTCATCCCTGGTTTCATGTGCAGACAGTCGTGTTCCGACAGGTGAGTATCCCACTTGTTCTCTACCAACAACCTGCATACCAACACACCAAACATCCCTCTGCACATTCCTGGGCAAGCTGAGGCGTCGAGGCCCAGCCCCATCTGTGAGAGTGGAAACTCACTGTTTACACACTCCAGCTCCAGGCTGTTCAACCTGAGCCCTATTCAGTCAAACTGAGTTAGCGTTTCCTTAAGCACGAGCCCAAACCTTGACTGAAATGGTAAAAGAATAGACATGTTCCGCACTGAGGCGTCAGCACATTAACGTACTGAAGATACCACGGATAGCACATGCACCACGTAGAAAGCCCTTCCAAAAACTGGTTGGTAACAGTTTCTGGCTCATTGTCCTGGCAGGAGAGCAGAACAGTATGTTTTCAGTCCGACGTGTTATTACAGGAAAGGCTGGCTGCATAAAGCTCATTACTGCTGCTGGATTAATGCCACTCTAACTACTGAGAGTCTGCAGAACACAGAGGTAGAACTAGAACGCAACAGCAGGTTAACATAGAGGTAGAACTAGAACCAGCAGCAGGTTAGTACAGAGGTAGAACTAGAACCAGCAGCAAGTTAGTGCAGAGGTAGAACTAGAACAAGCAGCAGGTTAGTACAGAGGTAGAACTAGAACCATCAGTAAGTTAGTACAGAGGTAGAATTACAACCAGCAGCAGGTTAGTACAGAAGTAGAACTAGAACACAACAGCAGGTTAACACATAGGTAGAACTAGAACCAGCAGCAAGTTAGTGCAGAGGTAGAACTAGAACCAGCAGCAGGTTATTACAGAGGTAGAACTAGAACCAGCAGCAGGTTAGTGCAGAGGTAGAACTAGAACCAGCAGCAGGTTAGTACAGAGGTAGAACTAGAACCAGCAGCAGGTTAGTACAGAGGTAGAACTAGAACACAACAGCAGGTTAGTACAGAGGTAGAACTAGAACACAACAGCAGTTTAACACAGAGGTAGAACTAGAACCAGCAGCAGGTTAGTACAGAGGTAGAACTAGAACACAACAGCAGGTTAACACAGAGGTAGAACTAGAACACAACAGCAGGTTAACACAGAGGTAGAACTAGAACCAGCAGCAGGTTAGTACCAGAGGTAGAAATAGAACCAGCAGAAGGTTAGTACAGAGGTAGAACTAGAACACAACAGCAGGTTAACACAGAGGTAGAACTAGAACGCAACAGCAGGTTAACATAGAGGTAGAACTAGAACCAGCAGCAGGTTAGTACAGAGGTTGAACTAGAACCAGCAGCAAGTTAGTGCAGAGGTAGAACTAGAACAAGCAGCAGGTTAGTACAGAGGTAGAACTAGAACCATCAGTAAGTTAGTACAGAGGTAGAATTACAACCAGCAGCAGGTTAGTACAGAAGTAGAACTAGAACACAACAGCAGGTTAACACATAGGTAGAACTAGAACCAGCAGCAAGTTAGTGCAGAGGTAGAACTAGAACCAGCAGCAGGTTATTACAGAGGTAGAACTAGAACCAGCAGCAGGTTAGTGCAGAGGTAGAACTAGAACCAGCAGCAGGTTAGTACAGAGGTAGAACTAGAACCAGCAGCAGGTTAGTACAGAGGTAGAACTAGAACACAACAGCAGGTTAGTACAGAGGTAGAACTAGAACCAGCAGCAGGTTAGTACAGAGGTAGAACTAGAACATAACAGAACAGCAGGTTAACACAGAGGTAGAACTAGAACACAACAAAAGTTTAACACAGAGGTAGAACTAGAACCAGCAGCAGGTTAGTACAGAGGTAGAACTAGAACCAGCAGCAGGTTAGTACAGAGATAGAACTAGAACACAACAGCAAGTTAACACAGAGGTAGAACTAGAGCCAGCAGCAGGTTAGTACAGAGGTAGAGGTAGAACTAGAACCAGCAGCAGGTTAGTAGAGGTAGAACTAGAACACAACAGCAGGTTTAAACACAGAGGGTAAGAACTAGAACCCAGCAGGCAGGTTTAGTACAGAGGTAGATAAACTTACAACCGCAGCAGGTTAGTAGAAGGTAGAACTAGAACACAACAGCAGGTTAACACAGAGGTAGAACTAGAACACAACAGCAGGTTAGTACAGAGGTAGAACTAGAGTCAGCAGAAGGTTAGTGCAGAGATAGAACTGGAACACAACAGCAAGTTAACACAGAGGTAGAACTAGAACACAACAGCAGTTTAACACAGAGGTAGAACTAGAACACAACAGCAAGTTAACACAGAGGTAGAACTAGAACCAACAGCAGGTTAGTACAGAGGTAGAACTAGAACACAACAGCAGGTTAGTAGAGGTAGAACTAGAACACAACAGCAGGTTAGTACAGAGGTAGAACTAGAACACAACAGTAGTTGACACAGAGGTAGAACTAGAACACAACAGCAGTTTAACACGGAGGTAGAACTAGAACACAACAGCAGGTTAACACAGAAGTAGAACTAGAACCAGCAGCAGGTTAGTACAGAGGTAGAACTAGAACACAACAGCAGGTTAGTACAGAGGTAGAACTAGAACACAACAGCAAGTTAACACAGAGGTAGAACTAGAGCTAGCAGCAGGTTAGTACAGAGGTAGAACTAGAACACAACAGCAAGTTAACACAGAGGTAGAGCTAGAACCAGCAGCAGGTTAGTACAGAGGTAGAACTAGAACACAACAGCAAGTTAACACAGAGGTAGAACTAGAACACAACAGCAGTTTAACACAGAGATAGAACTAGAACCAGCAGCAGGTTAGTACAGAGGTAGAACTAGAACACAACAGCAAGTTAACACAGAGGTAGAACTAGAGCCAGCAGCAGGTTAGTACAGAGGTAGAACTAGAACACAACAGCAAGTTAACACAGAGGTAGAACTATAACCAGCAGCAGGTTAGTACACAGGTAGAACTATAACCAGCAGCAGGTTAGTACAGAGGTAGAACTAGAACACAACAGCAGGTTAACACAGAGGTAGAACTAGAACCAGCAGCAGGTTATTACAGAGGTAGAACTAGAGCCAGCAGCAGGTTAGTAGAGGTAGAACTAGAACACAACAGCAGGTTAACACAGAGGTAGAACTAGAACCAGCAGCAGGTTAGTACAGAGGTAGAACTAGAACCAGCAGCAGGTTAGTAGAGGTAGAAGTAGAACACAACAGCAGGTTAACACAGAGGTAGAACTAGAACCAGCAGCAGGTTAGTACAGAGGTAGAATTACAACCAGCAGCAGGTTAGTAGAGGTAGAACTAGAACACAACAGCAGGTTAACACAGAGGTAGAACTAGAACTAGCAGCAGGTTAGTACAGAGGTAGAACTAGAGTCAGCAGAAGGTTAGTGCAGAGATAGAACTAGAACACAACAGCAAGTTAACACAGAGGTAGAACTAGAACACAACAGCAGTTTAACACAGAGGTAGAACTAGAACACAACAGCAAGTTAACACAGAGGTAGAACTAGAACCAGCAGAAGGTTAGTACAGAGGTAGAACTAGAACACAACAGCAGGTTAGTACAGAGGTAGAACTAGAACACAACAGCAGGTTAACAGAGGTAGAACTAGAACCAGTAGCAGGTTAGTACAGAGGTAGAACTAGAACACAACAGCAAGTTAACACAGAGGTAGAACTATAACCAGCAGCAGGTTAGTACACAGGTAGAACTATAACCAGCAGCAGGTTAGTACAGAGGTAGAACTAGAACACAACAGCAGGTTAACACAGAGGTAGAACTAGAACCAGCAGCAGGTTATTACAGAGGTAGAACTAGAGCCAGCAGCAGGTTAGTAGAGGTAGAACTAGAACACAACAGCAGGTTAACACAGAGGTAGAACTAGAACCAGCAGCAGGTTAGTACAGAGGTAGAACTAGAACCAGCAGCAGGTTAGTAGAGGTAGAAGTAGAACACAACAGCAGGTTAACACAGAGGTAGAACTAGAACCAGCAGCAGGTTAGTACAGAGGTAGAATTACAACCAGCAGCAGGTTAGTAGAGGTAGAACTAGAACACAACAGCAGGTTAACACAGAGGTAGAACTAGAACTAGCAGCAGGTTAGTACAGAGGTAGAACTAGAGTCAGCAGAAGGTTAGTGCAGAGATAGAACTAGAACACAACAGCAAGTTAACACAGAGGTAGAACTAGAACACAACAGCAGTTTAACACAGAGGTAGAACTAGAACACAACAGCAGGTTAACACAGAGGTAGAACTAGAACCAGCAGCAGGTTAGTACAGAGGTAGAAATAGAACACAACAGCAGGTTAATACAGAGGTAGAACTAGAACACAACAGCAGGTTAACAGAGGTAGAACTAGAACCAGTAGCAGGTTAGTACAGAGGTAGAACTAGAACACAACAGCAAGTTAACACAGAGGTAGAACTAGAACACAACAGCTGGTTAACACAGAGGTAGAACTAGAACCAGCAGCAGGATAGTACAGAGGTAGAACTAGAGCCAGCAGCAGGTTAGTACAGAGGTAGAACTAGAACACAACAGCAGGTTAACACAGAGGTAGAACTAGAACCAGCAGTGGAGATGAAACTCTAACAGAGAGCGAATGACTGACACTTTACTGCAACAACATCCTGATTTCTTCCCTGTGTTCAGATGACTGTTACTCAGTGGTGAAACAGGTTGTTCAGGTATGTGAAGAAACCACCTGCTGCTGTTTTTCTCAGGTTAAAACATGAATCTAGTTCTGAGGCAACATCAGCATGAAGCTTTTTACATCATGAAGATGGGCTGTTGTTCATTTGTTTTAGTTAGACTCTGTGATGGGTTCAGGTCCTGGTCCTTTGGTCATGGTCACTTTCTTCCTGTGTTTAGGTGCTGGAGGGGAAATGACAGAGAGGAAGTGTTGCCTGTAAACACAGAGCAGCCAAGCCAGACACAAACTGAAGAGCTCCACTCTGTCTTGTTCATATACTGACAGCTCCAGTGGACAAACAAGATCAAACTAAACTGACCTTCTCTGCTGGTGTCTTTATGAACCAAGGTCACACTGAAGCTCTCTGCCACATGCTGACAAAGCTCTTACCTTCTCCCACCTACTCTGCTTCTACAGCACTTCCTGTTCAATGAAGAATAAAGAGTGATCAGGAGCAGATTCCTTCACACACCATCAGATAACAGACTCAATGCTGCTGGCCAGTGGATATCACTCCTGGTTCATGCTGCCTGCAGACTCACTGCTGCAATTTGGCGCTACACAACCTTTGGAACCTGTTAGTGCTATTATGTCTACTACTGTCATGATACAACATACAAGTACACACAACTGGGTAGAGCTTTGTTTAGTTACTGTAAAGTACACATATTGTATTACCACAGCACCAAAGTTACTCTGGTGGCCTGTTGATGCACTCTGAGGTCACACCCTGTGTAAACCTCCCAGCACTGCAGTGGAGAAAAACAAATAATATCCTTTATAATCTTTGATAAAGACATTTCAGTTTCTGTGACACAGTCTGAGAGGTTCCTTCACCTGTCTGCTGTTAGAGATAGACTGGACTGTACTGAGGCCAGAGGTCTTTCAACTGGACATTATAAGGTAAAATTCATGAGTGATGTACTGAAGTGCTTCAGACTGTAAAGGTGGTGACACACTGTTTATATACTGTATAATAAGGTAGATAGAACTACACACAGACAGAGACACTGAGCTGACTCTGCTCTCAAAGAACAGAAAGAAAATGTATAAGTACTGACAGAAACCAGGGCTGAACCTCCTCTAAACTCCCACTATCCCATCACAACTCCCACTAATTAATTCCAGTGTGGGGGGGTGAGTGAGTGAACATTAGGCCTCCCACTCTCTACTGGTGAACAACAGTAGCTGCTTCATTCAGCCTTTATCTGTCTGCAGAGAATCTGACACCTCAGCACTTCAGCTCCATGGGAACAAGGCTGGGTTTAGTCTGGAGCCGCTCCCTGTGGGTCAGAGCTCACTGCCCCCCCCCCCCATACACACCACACCTCCCTGTGGGTCAGAGCTCACTGCTGCTCCACCACGTCCCTCTGCTCTGTGTAGCTTCATGGATTAGAAGTAGTAGGACAAACATTGCTTCAGACCGACACCATCACTCTCTCTCCCTCAAGCTCCAAATTCACATTAAATACATGATCAATATTCAGTCATTGCCCTGAGTGCCCTGCAGAGAGAGAGCATCTGAGAGCATGCAGCCCAGAAGCACCGGAAACTAACGTAACGTCAGAAAGACGTTAACGACTCTGACAAGGGACAGACGTTAGACTAGACTTAGTTTTATTCTTTCTGTTCTTCAGATGTCTGCTCACCAGTTCAGTTCTTTGATAAATATGTCAGATCATCTGCTCTTCATAAGCTCCACTCAAGTGTTGTTGCTCATTCACTATGGAGCAGTATGTGGACCAGGAAACATACAGCTACAGAAATAATCAATAACAACATGTCAACAACTGCTTTACACTGAGGTTAGATATATTCAAGCTAACATTAGCTCAGTGTGAGGGAGAGGGTTAAAACCTGGCTGTGACTGGACAGTGAACTGAGTCCTGCAATATGCTTTCATTAACACCCTGATTGACAGGTACACAGAGAGTTTATGAAGGTCCACCAGGATCTGTTCCAGTCTGACTTTACAGGGGGAGGGGTGTATGCTGCCCCCTATCGGTGTGGAGTATGAATTTGAGAGTTGGCCAGTTGTGCCTTTAAACTCTGGGTTATTATTCATACCCAAGCATCAACTCCGAAAACATGAAGCCAACACTGAAGAACCAGAAGCTGCAATTCCTCTAATGACCACTAGAGTCTGGCTCCAACAGTGAGTCAGTCCCCATAGACTCCCATGTTAAAATGTCCAGCTTTACAGCAGAAATAAACATGTTTACAGCCTGGTACAAAAACTGTTTTGGTCTCTAGAGCTAATTTCCTCCTTCATGACACCTGTTTATATAACTCACCTGTTTACATTTTATTAAGGACTAAACTTATGGAGGATTGACGGCGTGGCCTCTTTGACTGACAGGTGATCTTATGCTTGCAACAAACCAACATGCAAAGAAGTCTCAGCTCCACACATGCCCCTCCTCTTTGGCCATTTTTATATTAGCTGGGGGTTAGGGGGAGTAAGACACTGCCAAGATGGCGTGGAACAACCCAATATGAACTTCACAACCTCTCCAGAAACATGTGGGTGACGTCACAGAGGTTACATCCATCTTTATTTACAGTCTATGTTCATACAAAACCAGATCAACCTGTAAACCCCAGAGACATCAGCAGGACAGTCACTGTGCAGTTGTTCTACTCCTCTGATTCCCCACGTTTCACCTCATACGTCCCGGTGGCCCAGCGGCCCGGTCACGGTCCAAACTGTCCTGACAGATTAAATGCTTAAACCTTAGTCAAAATAGACAGACTGTACCTCCTTAGATCGGTTAGAGTCTCCAGAATTCAAATATTCAGTTCATGTTGCGCTAACCATAAGCACGTAAATATGAGGTATGAATATCTACCAGCATCCTGTACCAGCAGAACTAGCTGCGGCGGCGATCCTTACCTTTTAGGAGGTCTAGAAGTCGGATTCTCTCCATTCCTCCATTATCCTTATTCCTTTAGTCCATGAGGCTACACACATCACAAACAGCAGAAGGGTTTCTTCATAAAAGTATTCACACTCATGAATATCCTCATGAGAAGTCCACAGCAGACTATCCAGCAATTATTTATCCACAGCAGCTCTCTCTCATTTCACTTCTCTCTTCCTGCAACATCTGCGCCTGCGTCATCAGCAGGTACATCGTGTTCGTTAGCTTCTTAGCTACAATATGGAGGTCTCCCTGTAAACATCCGATCACAGCCCGGGAGACAGCGAACGTGTCAGAGTGCAACAAAGTGCTGCTATTGGTTACCGCCTGTGTGACTCGTTCTAGCTTGAAGACAAGCGTCTGCCCTGTCCAATGAGAGCAGACAAGGGGTGTGGGGCACTTCTGAGCTAAGGCCAACAGGCGTTAAGTGTATGAGACAAGGGTCAGCTCTGGTCTGCATCATAGACTGTATATAAAAATATATATGAATGGTTTCAAACATAGACTGTATATAAAAATATATATGAATTGTTTCAAACATAGACTGTATATATAAAAAAAAGTTTCTTCAATATGTTTTCTATTGTTTCACATTAAAGAGTTAAGGTACATTTGTCCAGTTTTCCTTTTAGAGAGGTTCATGGACGCCCATGAAAAAATAAACTATGGAGTCCTCAGCTCTGATAATATTAGACCCAGAGACCTGAAGCTTCACAGAAGAGTTTTTGACAAGATGTAAAAGATAAGCAGTTGTTTTCATAGTTCTTGTATAAAGTTCATCCTAATTATTATTATCAAATATGACATTTTCAGACAGGGACAAAAGAATACCATGTATGATCTTATGTAGATTAGGTTAGGGTTAGCGAGAAGCCATAGGTGCTGACAATGACCATAATAAGTTTAATAAGTGTGACTGAATTATGAGTGGCTGCCCCGCCTCTCCTCCATCACAGGAATGTAAACCCAGTGTCGAGCTCTTATCAGTCATCTGAGCTGATAAGCAGGTTGACTGCAGACACCCTTTGTTACTGCTGATTGACTCCCAGCATGCCTCAGCTCACACACGGTCTTCCTCCGTTTTACACACCATCGCCATCCAAACAGCTGATTCATATTATGACTGTTCATTTCATCAGTTTCATTTTTTGAAAATATATTTTAGAGCATGATCAATAAAAGCAGCACATAGTTCAACCATTCAGAGCTGAATGTTACAGTCCGTCTCAACAGGAACCAGAGACCCGTTCCATGTTGTTGAAATTCATACATTGTTTTCAGCACTTGAAGATCCAATCATCAGTAAAGCATAGAGCCAATCAAACAGTAGGACAGTAGAGATTGCCAGAAAATGCAGGGACAAAGAACAGGGGACTGATATGCAGCAAAGAGTCCGGCCAGCCAGGAGTCAGACCGGGAACTCGCTGCTCAGGGCGTCTCCGCCTGCTGCGAGTACACCCAATCATACTGAATATACCCAGGAAGAAGACAGAAAGCAGTATAAGGAAACAAATGGTTTTATTTGAAACTATGAAATTCTAAATTATAAGTGCATCTTCACAAAAACAATTTGTGTCCTGGGAAAAAATATAAATTTTTACGGGACAGTTTATGGGACAAAATAAAAGAACAATCCTGGAAACCTCTGGCAATGCTAATTCAGAATCATGCAAGAAAAGTTGCTGGTAGCTGCTGGTCGCTTCTGAGCTGCTCAGTGAATCCAAATATATTTTTTCCTACCTGCTGTATTAATTAGTAAATATGAAAGGGCAGAAATCATCATTTCATCTGTAAAGAAACATTATAAATCTAGCCTGTTACACCAGCTGTGCTGCAGGAAATGAAAGCTAGCTTAGCTATCTTTTCATAGTTTAGCCTATTAGCTTAGCTTGACCTTCGCATGCACTGCAGCTTTTCTCCAAATAGATGTTTCTAACACAGTAAAAGTGAGTAATGAAATAATTCCAAACACAAACTACTTGTGTTCATTTGCTTCATGATATAATATTACTATAATATTACTCTGCAGTCAGTCCAACATGTAGCTAAGTCCTATTAGACGATATGTTGTTTGTCATATTCTCAACATGATGAATCTGTTCATACAGTCAGTCTAACATCTGATCATGTGATCATAGTTCACTGATCTATGTAAACTTGTTAACATAGGAATAGTTGTTACACAACCTGCAAAACAAGCAACATCTTAACTGAGCCTGTTCACACTTGTGTGCTCCGCTACTTAAAGAAACAGCACCACACCTCTGTCTGGACCGATCTGGACTGGTCTGGACCGCCTGGACCACCTGGACTGTCTGGACTGTCTGGACCAAAGGTCCTGTCTCCTAAACAGAATCTGGTCCAGCTCCCTCCAGAGGACCTGTGAGGGTGCAGAGCTGAGTCTCTGACTGGTTGAACACAGGAGATTCTACTGTAAATATTTTTACATGACTCCCCACGTTGTTACTGTTTCTCAATAAGCTCTGCACATTGATCACTTGAGATGATTTATACAGGTTCAACATGCTGGTGCTTGGCTCAAACTAACAGTCACAACCAGTGACTGAGGAATCCCTCACCCTGCAGCGTTAATGTGTCTACACTCTCTAGTAGAGGATGCTGCCTCTGACTCTTAGTAAATATACCATAACTAACAAGATGCAAAACAGGAAGTGGGGGATGACGCCCCGCCTCAGTCTCAGGCCTTTGTCTTTAAGACATTTCCCCCCAAGAATTGAGGAAGAAATTTCCTTTTCCTCAGAACTTTAAACAAACAAGTGAAGATGGTACAAAAGTCTGGCTCCTGAGAACAGAGAACAGCTGATCCTGAAATACACCATCAGTTCTGGCTCCTGACATTTTATCAGTGGTAATAATATTTAGTCAGTGAGTAATGACATCATGTTTTCTGACAAACAATCTGCAGACAGGAATTAACCTTGATCACTGTTGACTTCAGTGTGAGTCTCTATGGACCACACTCCTGTTACACTAATACACAAAATGTATTTTATTTATGATTTCTTTACTGTCTTACTACATTTCAATATCAACAAATCAAGGATTCATATTTATTCTTATGTTGAACATGATATGAAACATGACTGCATCTGTACTGAGCCTCCTGACAACAATGAGCAGGAAGTAGAACGAAAAACAAAATTAAAAGTAAGCAGATCTGTGAAGGAAGCAAAATAAAAACAGAGGAGAGAGGATTGACAACAGGCTGAGTTTGTTTGACCTCAATGACTGAGTGAATTATTCCAATGTGTAACTCAGATTTAATGATAGTAACTTTTAAATTCCTGAAACAGTGTTGTTGTTTCTCCACACACCTCTGTTTTCACAGAGACCTTTATTTTGGTAGAAGGTGGTTGTAGCTACACTGAGGCCTGTGGTCATAGTAACAGGGACTGTGATGATTTACAGAAATGCTGCCGTGTAGAGGTGGAGGCAGACATCTTTGAACCATGTGCTGTGACGAGCCTGAGCTGCTCATGGAATTAACAGGAAATCAAACTCAGCTGGACGTGATGGAACCAGGACGAACACAGAGGCCTGTTGTCTGAACTCCAGCTTCATGTCACACACATACAGTGAAGAGTGAGCTGCTGCTATTCCTCCTGCAGGAATGAGCCTGGGAATGTAATTAAGGCCAAGTCGATGATCCTCCCTCCTCGCTCTGATACAATAGACAGAGAAGCTGATGACCTCATGTCTTTGTATATTTCTATGTAAAGCAGCCAATGAAGGCAGCGTATGGCTACAGGCCACTTTCTCTACTGCGAGGAAACCCTCCAGTTACGATGAGGGGGATAAATATAATATACCATTTCCAGAGTCATCAGTGTGCTGGGAACCAGACACTGGTTTCCAGTAGTTGAGTTTAGTGGAGTCACAGGAAAATGTTTCTGTCCTCAGTAGATTTATGAGAGAAAAACTGTGTTCGGGTTTTCCATAGAAATCCTTCATAATTTACATAACTTTCAGGTGAGTATCACTCCATTCTGTGTGTGTGTGTGTGTGTGTGTGTGTGTGTGTGTGTGTGTGTGTGTGTGTGTGTGTATGTGTGTGTGTGTGTGTGTGTGTGTGTTCTGGAGGCTTATGCCACTGCACTGGAAAGAATTTGGGGAACTCATGCATTTGCATTCAGTCCTTCCAGTCAGAGGTGCCTTGGTATTCAAAGCCACAGTCGACTGTGGTACAGAGGGCCCCTCACAGCCGGGGGGTGGGGGAGGGAGGTGGATGAGGGATAATGGGAGCAGGGGGACCAGCTCTGGCACGGTGCCACATGGATATTCCCAGCCAAGAGAAAAACAGGACCCACATGAAAAGGACTGTCCCTCATGAAACCTCCAGTGTTTTTACTTGATGTTCACTAGAAGTCTGTCCAGTTTACTTCATATACGTAATTCATATCATATATATGATTCATATATACGAAAATGAGTGTGTTGCCGTGGCACTGATGAACCTGGTCTGCTGTGTAAAGACTGTCCTACAACAACACCTCTGTCAGTCTGAACTGAAGATGCTATTTTCAGTGCTGTCGTTATTAACTGGTCATTATGATAAAGACTGAGAGTCAGCTCCGGCTCCGAGGCATCTGCTGTATAAATAGACTGGAGCTGTGTGAGGAATGGACGTCCTGACTCACCGAGCTCCAGCATCTGTCACACATTATGTTGTCACTGTAGTCAGCTCCATCCAGGCTTCTGTAGTAAGTGTTTGTGTGGTCAGCATACCACTGAGGAGCCAGTCATCCATTCTTTAAACCATGACGACACCACACACTGCTACACACTGCTACACACTGCTATAGACTACTACACACTGCTACACACTGCCATAGACTACTACACACTGCTACACACTACTATAGACTACTACACACTGCTATAGACTACTACACACTGCTACACACTGCTATAGACTACTACACACTGCTACACACTGCTATACACTACTACACACTGCTATAGACTACTACACACTGCTACACACTGCCATAGACTACTACACACTGCTACACACTACTATAGACTACTACACACTGCTATAGACTACTACACACTGCTACACACTGCTATAGACTACTACACACTGCTACACTCTGCTATACACTACTACACACTGCTATAGACTACTACACACTGCAACCACTGCATAGACCTACTACACACTGCTACAACACTACTATAGACTACTCACACTGCTAGACTTACTACACACTGCTACAAACACTGCTATAAGACTACTACCACTGCTACACACGCTATACACTACTACACACTGCTACACTACAAGACTACTACACACTGCTACACACTGACTACTACAACACTGCTATAGACTACTACACACTGCTCACCTGCTATAGACTCTAACACACTGCTACACACTGCTATAGACTACTACAGCACTGCTACAACATAGACTACTACACACTGCTACACACTGCTACAGACTACTACACACTGCTACACACTACTATAGACTACTACACACTGACTACTAACACATGCTATAGACTACTACACACTGCTATAGACACTACACTGCTACACACTGCTCAGACTACTACACACTGCTACACACTACTATAACTACTACACACTGCTACACTGCTATAGACTACTACACACTGCTATAGACTACTACACACTGCTACAGCTATGACTACTACACACTGCTACACACTGCTACTAGACTACTACACACTGCTACACACTGCTACACACTGCTGCTTGTGTCTGCTTCATGTTAACAACTGTTCATGATTCATAAATTCATCACAACTGTTTATAAATCATAAACACCTTTACCTCCTGATGATGGTTAGATCTGTTTATTAATGTTGAATCTAACAAAGTTTTGTGATTCTGTGTAGAACACATTGACAGAGCTGAACATATATAAAACAAATATTAGTGATGGATTATTGTAACTATAGAAACACTGTGCTCCTCATCACAGACAGTGTGTGAGCATTAAACAAGTATCACTAAAAAACTCATAAACTAAATACATCATTCACAATCTGTCAATCAACCTTTACATGGTGGATCTGTTACACATGCACATGACTGACAATATGTCATGGTTTTCAATGTGTCTTGAAAATAGAAATAAAAATAATAAAAATAAAATGTGACACCTGATGCTGGTTCTTACTTCTCATGGCTGCAGCTCTGTTTCTCGTCTCTGGAGCTGACTGAGGTCAGTTCACTGAGTCACTTCTTCATTAAGCCGAGTTGTGAGTATAGAGAAATCCACAGGTCATGGGTTGTTTCAGTGTCTGATGAATACATGAGAAGCACTGAGGCTCAGGTGAACTGTTGTGTAACCTTGTCTCACCTGCACAGCTACAGAGAACCTGTGTCTCCGGCCTGTTGATGTGTGGAGGAGATGAAACCTTCAGTCTGCAGCAGGAACTGTAACATGAAGAACGTTGATCAGTTCCTGCAGAGAACCCAGACTCAAAGGGTTCAGTCAGAACCTGATGAAACCCCCCATCAGGTCCATACAGTCCGACTGTGTTTCCAGCTGAGTCAGAACCAGGGTGCAGAGCCTTTAGATCAGGTGTGGATTCAGTTCCTGCTCTTGATTGGACAAATCTGTGTGTAAATGTGTAGATCTGGTCTCACACTGTAGAACACCGTGTGTCTGGTTCTTGTGTTCTGACTCATTCACGTGACAAATTCAGGGGAAAAACACAATTTGTAATAAAGAAAAGCAAAAATTTTCCTACTTGCAAATTTAAAATCTGTTACTTTTAATGATCTATAATCATGAGACAACGGTTTTAAAGAATCCTCAGATGACAGTTTTGATAAGTAATTAATCATTTGATTGATTAGAAGTTTCTCTCAGGTTTCATCTGTTTAGGATGTTTTGTAAAAAAGGAAAAAAATCTGAATCTTGTGACTGTGACATTATGACTAAATCATCAACACATCATCATCATCAGTTGCTTAAAATAACTGTTTGATGCTAATAATAATAATAATAACAATAATAATAAAATAATAATAAAATAATAATAAAATAATAATAATAATAATAATAATAATAATAATAATAATAATAATAATAATAATAATTTATAAATACTACTAATAATAAGTCGACTATTGGATGGATGGTCTGTATCAGCTGAACTCGGGATGAACTTGTAGTGCTACGTACTGTAATACTGTGGTTGCCTCGGTCCGATGACGTCAGAGCCGGACGCTCCTTATTTGGCTACGCCCGGCGCTGTTATATGCTGAGAGCAGAGGTGGAGAGAGAAGAGAAACGAAAGGATTGAGCGCGAACACACGGAGAAAGACCCGTTAAACCAAGAACCCGGAGAACCGAGCTGAAGCTGGATTATATCAGAGACATGGAGACCATGAGACCTGCTGCCGTCTGTGTCCTCCTCCTGCTGTCCACTGTCTTAGGTGAGTCTCACTGTAAACACCGGGTCTCATGTTCTTTAATATACACAATCAGACATGTATGTAAATGAAAGAAAATACTTTTAACACGCAGGATTAAATAATTTATTGTTGTTCTGTGAAGAAGAAAACGGTTTAATTGTAAAGTTATTAGTGCAGTGAAACAGTTTTCTGTACAGTCAGTTTGTATTTAGATGAAATATGTGTTTATTATTTTTGCTTTATAATAACAACAATAATAATAATGATAATAATAATAATAATAATAATAAAATAATAATAATCTCATACAAGAAAGTGCTTTACAACAAAGAAATGAGCTGCACCAGGGGCTTCACATGAAAAGACCTGAACATGAAAAGCATTGATCTAAAATGAAAAACATTAAAATCCATGTGAAATTAGATAAAATAATCAATAAAATAAACCATTAAATAAGAAGACATTTAAAAGAAGTGCTGAGCAGAAATGTGGAGCAGAGTGAAAAGTTTCAGAGCGAGATAAAGGCTGAAGTGAAGAAATACTTTATAGTGGCTTTATAGTTTTTATAAAGAGCTTTACAGAGTTTGAACCTGTGGTGCAGTGAAAGTGCTTAAGTCTGCAGATCAAACACGTTAAAGTCTGTGTTTGTAAGAAGAGGCTGATCTCACTGTAGAAATGTAATCCTCTGAATTTAGTGCAGACTGTGTGTAGGGGGTAAATGTCTGACTGTGTCCTCTGTGTGTTCGTACCATTTTAAATCAGACGAGCTGAATCACTTTAAATTCTCTCTCACAGCCTGAACTTGAAAGTGTGTCTGCCGTTATCTCTCATGTTCAGTCGTCCTGCTGTTTAATGTCCATTTTCTGTTTGGTCTCATGGGAACTGTTGGAGATTATGTAACCTACACCGTGATAATGATCTGCTCTCAGCGCCAACAACAGTTTTAGTCTGCAGAAGAAGTGACTGAGGTTTGAGCCTCAGAGTCAGTCAGCTGTTCTCTGTTCAGTTTGACTGAACAATCAGTCCATAAAATCTATGAGCGAGGATTTTAATGACCTGTGATAAGAGCAACGAGTCTCAGGTCACGAGATGCTGTGAGCTCAGCAGGCTGATGAAGATGCGTCTGAACGTCTGTGTCTAACAGTCCAACATGAAGGGTTAATCATATGAAAGTGTTTTAATTATGTCTGTAATCACAGTGTTTTACATGATGTGTTTTATTTTGAAGGCTCCTTCCCTCGAGCTCAGCACGTCACCTGGAAATCCACCAACTTCAAAACGGTTCTGTCCTGGGAGCCCAAACCGTCAGCTGACTACTCCTACACCGTGGAGTTCTCTGTGTAAGTACCTGCAGACCTCACCTGTGTCAGACCCTCACCTGTGCATTCGTCTCAGACAGTCAGGTGATTGGAGGAAGGATGAATGGCGCAGGGCGTGATAAGACGCCAGTATTGATCCAGTAAAAGGAAAAGTGAGCTCAGTGAGACAACAAGAGACAAACAGAGACAGGGACATGAAGCGTCCAACAAACACAGTTTAGAAAGGCCAGCAGCAAGATTTGTCCTGATGAAGTAAAATACTGTCTCACTGTCCGGTCTGTTTTTTGATTCTCTCCTCAGTCTTTGTCTCTCCAGTCTTCAGTCTCTGTCTCCTCAGTCTTTGTCTCCTCAGTCTCTGTCTCCTCAGTCTTTGTCTCCTCAGTCTCTGTCTCCTCAGTCTTTGTCTCCTCAGTCTCTGTCTCCTCAGTCTCTGTCTCCTCAGTCTTTGTCTCCTCAGTCTCTGTCTCCTCAGTCTCTGTCTCCTCAGTCTTTGTCTCCATCAGTCTCTGTCTCTTCAGTCTCTGTCTCCATCAGTCTTGTCTCCTCAGTCTTTGTCTCCATCAGTCTCTGTCTCCTCAGTCTCTGTCTCTTCAGTCTCTGTCTCCTCAGTCTTTGTCTCCATCAGTCTCTGTCTCCTCAGTCTCTGTCTCCTCAGTCTTTGTCTCCTCAGTCTCTGTCTCCTCAGTCTTTGTCTCCATCAGTCTCTGTCTTCAGTCTCTGTCTCCCAGTCTCTGTCAGTCTTTGTCTCCTCAGTCTCTGTCTCTGTCTCCTCTCAGTCTCTCCTCAGTCTCTGTCTCCTCAGTCTCTGTCTCCTCAGTCTCTGTCTCCTCAGTCTCTGTCTCCTCAGTCTTTGTCTCCTCAGTCTCTGTCTCCTCAGTCTCTGTCTCCTCAGTCTTTGTCTCCATCAGTCTCTGTCTCTTCAGTCTCTGTCTCCATCAGTCTCTGTCTCCTCAGTCTTTGTCTCCATCAGTCTCTGTCTCCTCAGTCTCTGTCTCTTCAGTCTCTGTCTCCTCAGTCTCTGTCTCTTCAGTCTTTGTCTTCTCAGTCTCTGTCTCTTCAGTCTCTGTCTCTTCAGTCTTTGTCTCCTCAGTCTTTGTCTCCATCAGTCTCTGTCTCCTCAGTCTCTGTCTCTTCAGTCTTTGTCTCCATCAGTCTCTGTCTCCTCAGTCTCTGTCTCTTCAGTCTCTGTCTCCTCAGTCTCTGTCTCTTCAGTCTTTGTCTCCTCAGTCTTTGTCTCTTCAGTCTTTGTCTCCTCAGTCATGTGGACGTTGTCAAACTGTTTCAGGGTTGGACGGGACAGACAGAGGAACCATCACTGTGTCCGCTCCTCAGCCACGGTGTGTGATCTGTCCAGCTCTCTGACCGACCTCAACGCCAACTACACAGCTGACGTCCTGTCTGAGCCGCCACTGGGGGTGACCTCCGACCTCATCGAGTTCCCCTACAGCACCTCCCCCCGATTCTGCCCCTACAAAGACAGTAGGTCCCTCTGCTACAGAGAGCTGTTTCTAGTCCAGCTCCATCCGTACTTTCAGTTCTCTTTTTTACTTTGGTCTCTAAGGTCTTAGAGTTACAGTTTAACTAAGGTTAAGTGATTCCTTAAGTATAAGACTAAGATAAGGAGGAAATCTTAAATACTTAAGTGAATATTTTAAGTGAACCTTAACTCAGACTTTAAGGAAAGTTTTAGGTGAAGGTCTCTTTGTGCAGCTGGGCCCAGCTCCTCCTGCGGAGAACCAGCCTCAGTATTTACCTGTTGGACGTTATGACGGAGGTCGATCAGGTCTGCAGTGACTCTAATAAACAACAGCCTCATGATGGAGCTACAGTCCGACCACCGACAGGTTCACGGTGTCAGACTGTTCTCCAGCTGTCAGCTGACGCATCACTTCATATTGATTTATCATTCAGTTCATAAATCTGCAGATAATTGTCATCAGATTAAAAACCGTTCAGGAAGCAGAAGCAGCAAAGTTTCACACTGAGAAAACTTAAACTACTTAATTTCTGTTAATCAACTAATTAATAATGTGATTAATCAACTAATAGCAGCAGCTCTATCTTAGATATTCTGGACACGCTGTTGGTTTGACTTTGTTGCAGTGATGTCACATGGTCACATGGTCGCATGGTCAGAGGTCTCTACACTTCCACATTAACTGTGTGTGTGTGTGTGTGCCCCTCCCCCACAGCTGATATAGGCAGACCTGACTTCAAGCTGGAGGTGAGCGAAGACAAAAAGAAAACCACGCTGTATGTGACCGACCCGCTCACCGCCCTCTTCAAAGATGGCCGCCAGCTGAGCATACGGGACGTGTTCTCAGAGCAGCTGCACTACAGAGTCACCTACCGCAGGAACAAGAGCACTGGCAAGGTGAGCCCCGCCTCCATCAAGGTGTGAGAACCTAACACTCCTGAAGGAGACGTCATCACCTGAGTGTTCCTCTGTGTCGTCCGCAGAAATCTGCCGACTTCAAGACCAACATCATTGAGATGAGCGGTCTGGACCGGGGGGAGAGCTACTGCTTCAACATCCAGGCCTTCATCCCCAGCCGCAGCTTCAACAAGCAGCTGGGCGAGCTGAGCCACACCCAGTGCTCCAAGGACGAGCACCAGTCCATCTCAGATGGTGAGTCCACAGAGACCAGGACCAGGTCCAGGGTCAGAGGGTCAGGGTCAGGGTCAGAGAGTCAGGTCCAGGGTCAGAGAGTCAGGTAAGAAGTAAACAAACATATACCTGGAAGCAGGAAGTTCAGTCTGTTTCTACTGCTGCTGACACACAGACAACACTGAGGTGTGTGTGTGTGTGTGTGTGTGTGTTAGTGTGAAGTACCATCTCTGCGTAAATAAAATGGTCAGCTGGTTTGTTGTGTTGGTCTGTGATATGGAGAACAGGTCTCCTCCCAGACTCTGGGAGTCTGTCACATGACTCTGTTCAGTATATTGATCAGTGTATTGATCAGTATATACCGGTGTTAGATCATTTGTTGTATTAATTATAAATCAGCTGATGAAGTCAGACTCAGGTTGTTAGAGACCTACCTGTTAGAGACAGGAGAGATCACAGACTCTCTAACAGCTGATCAATGAGGCTGAGCTGATTAATATCACTCCGTTTATACTGATACAACATCTGTACAGATGCTGTGGACTCACAGTAACAGGACAAACAGCACAGATCATATGTCACATATAATTCAGTGATCATTGACTGTCCCCTGTCACACTCAGGCTGTCTGTCTACCCCCCTCTATGATCAGGTGTTCAGGTGATCAGGTGATCAGGTGATCCAGCACATGGAAGGTTCATTAATCACAGAGCTGCTGATGATCAGTGATCAATACCTCAGTGTGAGTGACAGCAGGGAGTAGCAGAGGTCAGAGCAGCTGATGTCATGTGATGTAACAGGTTAGAGGATCAAGACTCCTCCCCCTCCCCTCAGTCTGAGAGTGTACAGAAACCCCACAGCGCCCCCTGCAGGCAGAGATCAGCAGCTCTGTGCAGAGTGACAGATCCCTGTGGGAACCTGCACGGATCAATCCTGATCATTAATCTGTGATCATTTGCTGAAGTCAAGCTCTGTAATGTTGTGTTGTTGTTGTCTACAGTGTACTCAGTGGGTGTGATCGCTGTTGCCATCTTCCTCATCCTGCTGCTGATCGCCATCATCATTGCTGTCACCGTTGTCTGCTGCAAATGGCGCAAGAATGCTCGGACCACAGGGAAGGAGGGGTTGCCCCTGCGGGATGTATAGAGACAGACACACACACTGACACACACACACACACACTGATCACTGTGGTACAGCTGACTGCTTTGAGGTCAAACACTGGAATCTCTTCCTCTAGTTTCTATGAAACTGAACTGAATGTGTGAAAACTGCAGAAGAAGAGACTGTAGAGACACTGAACACACACACACACACACACAAACACTGCTGAAGCTGTAACAAACACTACCAGCTGGTTTTATTTATTTATAGTTGTAGTGAACACTAACTTTCAGTGACTGTCACTAGGATCTTTGGGAGTCTGGTTAAGCATTATGGGAAAACACTTTTTGGCAAATTGTAAATATTATTTTTGTATCTTATGTGTAATTTATTGTGCTTAATTGAAATTAACATATTTGTATATGAGGCTGTTGTTAGCAAATTATTATTATTACATGTTGAAAGAATAAATATTTTAAACAAGTTTGTTCTGTTCATCTTCATATTCAGCCTCAGCTGTGTCATTACATGGATGGAGGGTCGGGGGCTGGACCTGTGTACGAAGCTAATGTTTCTCATGCTGCGTCCATACGACTACGTTTTCATTTTAAAATAGCGTTTCAAACAAAAACCATCTCCATCCACACTGACACACCTGAAAACACGTCACATGACCATTCACTACACTGAGCATGTGCGAGCTGGCGTAAACAGGAAGTAGATTGTCTCCTCTGCAGTAAATCCTCTGAAGGAGGAACAGCAGAGACAGTTGTAGCATTAAAACAGAGAGTGTAAGTGAACAACAGCTGCTAGCAAAGACAACAAGGTCAGTGACACTGTCATTCATTATGATGTTGTATTCACCACTGGTAGTCCAGGCTGATGAGAGCCAATCAGGAGAGACCATGGGTGTGACCTCATCGTTTACAAAGGTCTCAGTTTCTGTCCGTCAAGATACAACAGAACCACCGAGTTTTCAAAATAAAACCCAGGAATTTTCAAAATAAAACACAACCCAGGAGCTTTCAGAATAAAACAGGCCCAGCAGCGTTTCTGAAAGTCTCTGTTTTAGAGGCTGAAAGGTCATGGAGTCGTGAGGACGTAGCCTTAGTGTTAGGAGACTGAGGGAGACTGACTGAGGGGCGGTGGATGTTAATGGAGGAGTCCAGTTGGAGATGAAGCTTGAATGCAGGCTGGAGGGTTTACAGGTGAGAGGGCGGAGGACAGGTGGAGCACTGAGCACTGGTGAGCAGTTAGCATGAGGAAAACAGCTACTTAAGAGTTTACAGTGGAGGAGAAACAGAGCAGAGATGTGCCCCCCCCACCTGAACCCTCACAGACTTACCTGACGTCACCTGGTCAGTGACTGAGGGTGAGGCTGCAGGGCGAGGCATGGTATAGAGGGGAATGAGAGCACATAATTTTATACTATTGTGGGTTTGTGAATTCTCACTCCACCTTTTACTCCCTTCACTTCCTGTTTGTAAACAAAATAATAATGTTGGATCAGATCTGGATTTGGAATCAATCATCATGTGACACCTTCACACAGCTCAGTCACATCTGTGATGTACAGACTTTATTTTGTGAGCATCACTAATCCAACATTTATTTGAGTTTATTTCTCAGCAGCAACATTAAAGTCATTAAACACAGTAGTTACTACAGTTCTGTAGTATTTATATACGACCCTATGAATCACATTTACATGTTAATTAATCATTTATATTATACGAGGTATTAGAAACCTCCGTCACAGGACGAGGTCTTCAGTGGTTCACCAGGACCCAGAGTCCAGATCCAGACTCCTGCTGGATCAGGTTCTGGTTCTGGTTAAAGGTCTGTGAACACCTTGTGTCTTTGACCAAAGACTGAATGATTGATGATTGATGATTAATGATTTCTCATGTCACTGTTCAGTGTTTGGTGTAAAACCAGAGCTGGATTTCCCCCAGACCGAGTCCTGGAGTCACCACATGAGGGCGTTAAACTACAGGATCAGATACGTTCAAGATCAACAGCTTCATGATCTCACATGTTCATTAACAACATTTCTTCATGGTAGAGAAAATGAGAGGCCTGTTCAGGATCAGATGTGTCAGAGTGGAGTCACAGTCTGAAGCAGCAGTGGTTCAGGTTCACCTTCAACATGTCCTGTGTCTCTGAGGTCATCGTGTCTCTGTCAGTGCAGCTGTCTCTGTCCTCTGGTGTCAAGGATTGGACAGACACGAGAAAAAAGTCACTAACGACCAAAGACAAGGCAGATAGCGTCAGAGCGGCAGCCATTTTGTTTTCAGGTTGTCCGTCTGTCTCATTCTCGTGGACACGATATCTCAGGAACACCTTGATTGAACTTCATCTGGCACAGACGTTCACTTGGGCTAAAGGATGAACTGAATAGATTTTGGGGGTCAAAGATCAAAGGTTAAAGGTCACGGTGACCACACAAAACACAGTTTTGTCCTTGTGAACGCAATATCTCTGTAACGCCTTGATGGAATTTCTTCCAATCTGGTAGAAATGTTCACCTGGACCCAAAGGTCAAAGGTCAAGGTCAGTTTGACCTCAGAAAACACCCATTACTCAAGACTTCACAGTAATTGTGACAAAGTTTCACACAGATGTTTAATATTTAATATTTTCTCTGACTCTGGACAAACAGGAAGTGACCCTGCACTCATCTGAGTGGAGGACGAGATTCTAGTTTAATTATATAGAAAATAAACTTGTTCTTCTACACAGCTCTTAGTTTTCAGATGTGATCTGAACTCAAGAGTCCGATCAGCTGATCAGAGAATCACCTGAGTGACGTTCAGCCTGTAGCAAGTTATATTCTCCACAGGTGAGCTCCTCTCTCCACCTGTTCTATCTGTGACTGCAGCGTCACACAGCGTCTCTGCTGACTGAGCGTCTCGGCAGCTCAGCCTGGTAAACACATTTCCCATCAGTCTGCAGGAAGCTCACTGTCATGTGACACTCAGTCACCTGGAAGTAAGCCACGCCTCCTGCCGTGTGATTGACAGGACTGGAGTAGAGCTGCCAGGACTGAGGGACACGGTCCCTGTGGGTGGAGGCCGGGTCGCTGACTGTCCCGCTGCCGCTGACCACATACGAGCTCCCATCATCCTCTCTGATGAACTGTGAGAGGGAACAGGCAGAATAAAGACGTCAGAGTCAGACAGGTGAGACACGTTCAGACTCATCTGTTTGAACGTTGTGAGCAACAATTGACTGACTGTTGTAACCCACTGTTCAGCATCAACCACTGTGTTGCCTAGCAACGTAGCCTTTAACCTGTGTGTCTGTGGAGTTGATGTTAATTCATCTCCACCTGTTTAATTCTGCTGTTTGATTCATGCAGCTTCATAAAGTCTATAGATCTCTGCTGTGAGCACAGTGCAGGTCTCACCTGGGGACAGTGTGTATACATTAACAACCAATGTATACACACACATAAACACAAACACACACAGTAACCTGGTGCCAACAGCCTTTAAGATACTTTAAATAGTTTGATCATATATTATTATTATTATCATAAAACATCATCACCTCCTCTAACATGCATTTTAACTGACTTTGTACATAAATAATTAGAGTGTGTTGACTGTCAAGTCTCTGCTGCTCACAGTGTGTGTGAATCAGTCTGTACAGAACCATGCAGCACATTAATGTACATATATATGTATATGTATATAACTGTAGAGGAACAAACACCTGGGAACATTCATGTGGTTCTTGACATCATGTGACCAGTTAGTCAGTCAGTTCACCTGTTTCTGAACGAGCAGAAGATAAACTGTGTTTCAGTTGGTGTGAAGAAGCAGCTGAAGTCTGAGAGATGAAGAACATAAACTGTTCAAATATAAAACATTTAAAAATGTTTCCATGTGACCTGACTGGACCTTTAATAAATGTCTCAGTAACTAGAACAGCTGGAGTTCGACTACAGTGTGAATGATGGACAGATGGACAGACATTGACTTCCTGCCTGGATCTATGTCACATGACTTTATGCCTGAACGTACCTGCAGGTTGTGGTCGTGGCCACTCAGGTAAACAGAGACTCTGTACTTCTTCAGCAGAGGCCTCAGTCTGTTGACCAGACAGGAAGTAGGTCCATGGTGGCCAATGGACCACACAGGATAGTGACCCCCCACCACCACGTAGTCTGACCTGGGACCAGTCACACAACCAGTCACACAACAAGTCAGTGTGATCCACAGGGACCATGACACAGGTACTGACTGAGAAAGGTTTTCAACCTGCGACTCTAATAACACACAGTTTACTGCGGCTCAGAGAGGTGAAACTCAGAGTCCATCCGTAAAGAAACTAAAACATCTGTTAAATGACTGATGACACAAGAAAATACTGCTGTGTTTTCAAATTGTTATACACACACACACACACACACACACACACACACACACACACACACACACACACACACATGTACAGTGCATCCGGAAAGTATTCACACCCCTTCACTTTCCCCACATTTTGTTATGTTACAGCCTTATTCCAAAATGGATTAAATTCCATTTTTTTCTCATCAATCTACACACAATACCCCATAATGACAAAGCGAAAAAGGTTTTTTAGAAATTCTTGCAAATTTATTAAAAATGAAAAACTTAAATATTGCATGTACATAAGTATTCACACCCTTTGCTATGACACTCAAAAGTGAGCTCAGGTGCATCCTGTTTCCACTGATCATCCTCGAGATGTCTCTACAATGTCTGATTGGAGTTGACCTGTAGTAAATTCAATTGATTGGACATGATTTGGAAAGGCACACACCTGTCTATATAAGGTCCCACTGTTGACAGTGCATGTCAGAGCAGAAACCAAGCCATGAAGTCAAAGGAATTGTCTATAGACCTCCGAGACAGGACTGTATCGAGGCACAGATCTGGGGAAGGGTACAAAAAAATTTCTGCAGCATTGAAGTTCCCGAAGAGCACAGTGGTCTCCATCATTCGTAAACGGAAGAAGTTTTGAACCACCTGGACTCTTCCTAGAGCTGGCCGCCCAGCCAAACTGAGCATTCGGGGGAGAAGAGCCTTGGTCAGGGAGGTGACCAAGAACCCGATGGTCACTCTGACAGAGCTCCAGCGTTCCTCTGTCGAGATGGGAGAACCTTCCAGAAGGACAATCGTCTCTGCAGCACTCCACCAATCAAGCCTTTATGGTAGGGAGTGGCCAGACGGAAGCCTCTACTCAGTAAAAGGGACATGACAGCCCGCTTGGAGTTTGCCAGAAGGCACCTAAAGGACTCTCAGACCATGAGAAACAAGATTCTCTGGTCTGATGAAACCAAGATTGAACTCTTTGGCCTGAATGCCAAGCGTCACATCTGGAGGAAACCAGGCACCTCTCATCACCTGGCTAACACCATCCCTACTGTCACGTTAACCTGTTATGAGCTCTGACTGAGCTTACGTCAGTACACACGTATACGTAGGTGACACGGTAGTAAACAAGGCAAGGAAAACTGTTCTCATGTTGTTGAATAAAGTCGAGCTAACGACTAGCAGCCGTCTCCTCATATATATATATTAGACGAAGGTTACCACACATCACATGGTGTCAGAAGAAAACTGGAAGGGCACGCTGACTCAGGAACGTAGTTTCGCTGGAGGAAACCGCCTAGGATGGCTAAGTTTTTGGCGCCGGAGCAGTTTAACTTCGCTAAACCGGAGGAATGGCCCGATTGGAAACAACGCTTCTCCAGGTACCGGATAGCTACGAAGCTTAGCAAAGAGCCAGCCGATGTCCAGGTCAGCACCTTGATTTATTCCATGGGCCTGGAGGCTGAACAAGTGTACAGATCATTCGTCTTGGAGGATGACGAGGGGGAGGATTTTGATTATGCATTGGGACTGTTTGATGAGCACTTTGTGCCAAAGAGAAATGTGATTTATGAGAGAGCATGTTTTCACTCGCGGACGCAAGAAGCGGCTGAGTCCGTTGAACAGTACATAAGACACCTGTATGAACTTGCAGCTCACTGTGACTTTCGTGAAAAGGAGGAGGAAATAAGGGACAGACTTGTCATAGGTATTAAAGACAAAGATCTTTCACTGAAGCTACAAATGACAAGAGACCTCACTCTGAAAAGGGCAGTCGACATGGCCAGGCACTCAGAGCTAGTGAAGCAACAGAACCGTGAGGCTGGAGCATCAGGGCACGTTGATGAAGTCAAATCAAAGTCCTATAAAAGTAAGTGGAAAAACACATGACACGAGGCAACAGGAGAACGAAAAGAAAAGGAAATACGACACTGTGGCAGATGTGGGCGCAGGCATGTGAGAGACAAATGCCCAGCTAAGGACAGAGAATGCAATAAATGCCACAAAATTGGTCACTTTGCTAACAAATGCAAAACCAGAATGACACAAGAAGTGACTGAAGAAGTTGACAGCTTATTCTTAGGCTCAATAGAGGAAACTACAACTGAGAACGGGGTTACAGTGGATGAAGTAATCACCGATACAGAGCCAGCATGGCGCACAACTCTAGTGATATGCTGTTAATTTCAAGATTGATTCTGGTGCCGACACGACTATAATAAATGAGGCTACATATAACTGTCTCCGTGTTAAGCCAAAACTTAGTCCAGTTACCTCTAAACTGGACAGTCCAGGAGGAACAGTGGCCTGTTGGGGACAATTCCTAGCCAAGATACAGGTGCAAAAAGGGGGAAAAACAACAGACTGTTACTTCAGGGTTGTAGTGGCAAAGTCTACATGTGATAACCTACTGAGCAGATCTGTCGGTGTCCGCCTGGGCCTGATACAACACATTGAAGAAGTCAGTGTGTTCAGCGAGTTAGGACTGCTTAAAGGTGATCCCATAAAGATAGTCCTAAAAGAAAACGCCAAGCCATACAGCGTTGCAGCCCCTCGCCGTATACCCATCCCACTGCTGCCTAAAGTAGAAGAGGAGTTAAAGCGAATGGAGGAAAATGGCATAATAGAGCGTGTAACAGAGCCCACAGAATGGGTAGCACCGATGGTGCCCGGGGTTAAGCCTGGGACTGGAAAAGTAAGAATCTGTGTTGGTCTCACAAAACTGAATGAGAACATGAAAAGGGAAAAGTTCATCTTGCCGACCACAGAAAGCATCTTGCACAAACTGGCCGGATGTAAGGTGTACACAACTCTGGATGCAGCCAGTGGATTTTGGCAAATGGCTCTAGATGAGGAAAGTTCAAAGCTGACCACCTTCATAACACCAAATGGCCGCTACTGTTTTAAACGGCTCCCATTTGGGATAACATCCGCACCAGAGATATTCCAGAGGAGGATGCAAGAGCTACTGCAGGATCACGAGGGGACAGTCGTTTACATGGATGACATACTCGTGTTCGGAGCTACTGAGGAAGAGCACGACAGCCGCCTGAAAAGGGTGATGGAGACCATTCGAGCATCTGGCCTAAAACTCAACCGCCAGAAGTTCAGGCAGACTTCCCTTCACTTCCTAGGCCAGGTTATCAGTCAGGAGGGCGTGGCTCCAAGCCCAGAAAGAGTGTCCGCCATAACCGCCCTGGAGACACCTAAAAATGTGAGTGAGTTAAAAAGGGTACTTGGCATGGTAAATTATGTTGGCAGATACATACCCAACTTGTCACAAATCCTTCATCCCCTTAACGAGCTGTTAAAGAGCACAGTAGCTTGGGTGTGGGATTCGCAGCAAGAAGCAGCCTTCAGAAAGGTAAAAACACTGATTTCCTCTGCCCCTGTTCTTCAGTACTTTGATCCAAAACTGCCCACCGTAGTAGGTGCTGACATATCTAGTTATGGATTAGGTGGAGTACTGCTGCAAAACCATGGAGGCAAGCTCAAACCAGTGGCCTACTGCTCTCGTACGCTTAATGAAGCGGAAAAGAAGTACGCACAGATAGAAAAGGAATGTCTTGCTAGTGTATGGGCTTCAGAAAAGTTTTATATGTATGTGTGTGGTCTGGAAAGCTACAAACTACTTACTGACCACAAACCACTGGTGACACTCATCAACAACAGAGACCTTGACAAAACTCCGCTGCGGTGCCAGTGACTTCTGATCTGTCTAATGAAGTTCAACCCTGTCGCTGAGTACATCCCTGGTAAGAACCTGATAGTACCAGACGTGTTGTCAAGGCACCCAGAGTCGAAAATAGATGACTCAAGACTGGGCGAGGATGTCCAGGCTTACGTGGACGCTATCGAGGAGCAAGAGAGGCCTAAAACAGTCCTGGAGCACATAAAGGCAGAGACAGAGAAGGATGAGACCCTGCAGAAGGTCAGAAAATACATTCAGTCTGGTTGGCCGCGATACAAACAAAATGTGGTTAGACCAGCATTAGACTATTTTATGGAGAGAAGTAATCTTAGTGAACATAACGGACTGCTGAAAAGGGGAAACCAAATAGTTATCCCACAAACAATGAGAACTGAGATGCTGGAGAGAATCCATGATGGGCATCAAGGCCTAAACAAATCCTGAGAGAGATACAAGGATGCCATCTGGTGGCCAAATATCAGCCACGCGGTAAAAGAGAAAGTCTCCTCATGCCCACACTGTAATGAGCACAAACCAAGCCAAAGCCAGGAACCGCTCATCACAACGCCTTTACCAAAACTCCCATGGCAAAGACTCGCTGCAGATCTTTGTGAGTTTAAAGGAAAGCAATTCCTGGTTGTCATAGACTACTATTCAAGATGGCTTGAAGTATTGAGTCTCACCCAGACCACAAGTGAGGCAGTTATAAGTAAACTGATGAGTATATTCACACGGTTTGGGATACCAGAAGAGCTGATTACGGATAACGGCCTGCAATTCACCTCTCAGCAGTTCCAGGTCTTCACATCCAAGTATGACATTCAGCATACTACATCAAGCCCATAATATCCCCAAATTAACAGGATGGCGGAGCAAGCTGTCAGGACAGCTAAGAGCATCCTAAGGAAACCGGACCCCCAGCTAGCGCTCCTGACCTACAGGGACACAGCCACAGAGCCGACAAAAGAAAGCCCAGCCAGGCTCCTTATGGGAAGGAGACTACGCACTACAGTCCCCAAGCTCCACCATCAGCTGAAACCGGAATGGCCTTATCTGTCTACAGTCAGGAGGACAGATGCCAAAGCTAGGCAGGCCTACGAATACACCTACAACAGGAGATACTCTGCAAAGCCACTTCCTGCCATACGTGTCGGTGACAGAGTGTGACTAGAAACAGACTTAGAGAAGACATGGAGAGGGACCGGGGTGATCCAGGCTTCGTTTTCGACTCCACGTTCATTTGTGGTGAAAACACCACAAGGAGACAACACCAGACGAAACTGGAGACACCTGCAGATTGTCAACCAAGAAAGGGATGACACTTCGACACAGTTACCGGGAGTCTCCACTCCACCAGGTAGCATGGCACCTACCACCTGTCCAACCCGAAGTGACTCTGAGACCGGTGGCATAACATCGTCACCCAGGGTTGTGAGGACACGTTCTGGACGTGCTGTCAAACCTGCTGTTAAACTGACTTATTAGTTAGAAGAAATGTGTTAACTAGTAATGTTTACAAATGATTACAGACCAGCTATGTTAAAAGGAAAAGAAAAGTGAAAGGTCTGAGCAGACTGTTTGTTTGTTTATATTTACTTGTTCATTTGCATTACAGTAAGAGTAAGCAAGTACAGTAAGTTTGAAAAGAATAATATTGATAAATAGAATAAGAGACATTATGTTTATCTGATACATAGGTTTCTTAAAAGGTATTTTCAAAGTGGTTCTTAGCTACAGTTGTTTTGTTTAATACTGTTTGAGACTCCAAACTAAAAGGGGGAGATGTCACGTAAACCTGTTATGAGCTCTGACTGAGCTTACGTCAGTACGCACGTATACGTAGATGACACGGTAGTAAACAAGGCAAGGAAAACTGTTCTCATGTTGTTGAATAAAGTCGAGCTAACGACTAGCAGCCGTCTCCTCATATATATATATACAGTATATACATATTAGACGAAGGTTACCACACATCACACCTACGGTGAAGCATGGTGGTGGCAGCATCATGCTGTGGGGATGTTTTTCAGCGGCAGGAATTGGGAGACTAGTCAGGATTGAGGGAAAGGTGAATGGAGCAAAGTACAGAGAAATGAAAACC
>PVUN01001214.1:724-8224 GCA_002994505.1 Seriola rivoliana | reverse complement strand
ACTGTAGACCGAGCTGTGTCTCTAATGTGGAGCAAGCTTACATCACTTCCTGTTTCCTCTGACAGTCCCCGCCCACTCTCAGCTCCTCCTCTGTTGTTTGGTCACATGACTGTTTATCAGAGAAACCAGGTCTCAGGTCCACCTGTCAGCTCCCACCACAGATCAATGACAGATTAACATTATTGATAATCATCAAACATATTAGAAGAGGAATGTTTACGTACAGCGACTGGAGGGTCAGAGGTCGGTCTAACATCTGTCTCTGAACCAGGTTGTTCACTTCCTGTTTGTCCTGGAGCTCCAGCAGCTGTGGTTGATTTCCTAGGTCCTTCATCTCGTTATTACTGATTGATTATCACGTTATCTAGCGATAAATGATCTGATGATGATGTGATGAAGACCATGATCTAATGGTCATTTTAATTTTAATTAAAGCCAGTTTTACCAGGAATAATTTCTGTTGTCTCTGCTGTTCTGACTGGTTTTGTGGTTGTGATGATTCATGACTCATGATAACTGTTACACACACACATATACATACATACATACATACATACATATATATATATATATATATATATATATATAATAAATATACAATATATATTAATACATTATATACATATATATATATTATAGTAATATATATAATATATATATATATATATTATATATATATATATATATATATATATATATATATATATATATATATATAGTAATACTGCAGTATATACTACAGTACATACTGCAGTATCCAGTTTCCTCTCCAGACTGAGCTACATTACAGCTGAGCTCTGACTCCAGCTGTTCACTTCACACACTCGTCTCCAGTGTGTACAACACACCCAGATGTTGGCAACATAAATTACAGATGTTTTATAATCACACTGAACAAATTAATGGTTAGATCCTTTCCATAAAAAGAGAAACAAGGCTGAGAGTTACAAATGATTAAAAAGATTATTCTCTAGGTTTAGCTATAACTTCTGTCTCGAGTGCAAAGAATCAATGGACTGGTTTCATCAGAGCAGTGCATTCTGGGATATCCTCAGCAGTTAGGAGCCGAACTCCACCGTCTCCTCTGTGATGGGCTTGAACTCGTATTTTCCTCTGCCATCCATGTGGAGATAGTACTGCATGAGAGAAAGACAAAGGTCAAGCTGATGAAACGATCAGTGAAACCGAACGAAGACGGTCCGTGTGTTTGAAAATGAGAAAACCAACACGTGTCCTGGTTACCATTTAGAAAAAGGGAAACAAAAAACGGACAATTACAAAATAAACTGTTTTTCCTTGATGTGATTAGAAATTGAAATCAGGAATTGAAATACCTGTGCGCAAATGATCTTTCTCAATTTTTATGTTGATTTTTTTGGTGACCCAGAAAAACAGATAACAGTTTGTTTTGTCTCTTTCCATTTTTTGTCTCCCTTTTTCTAAATGGTAACCGGGAAACAAGCTGTTTCCTGATTTTGGTTCTCATTTAAAAGCGAACATTCATGCCTCCAAGTACACAGACTGTATATAACGAGTGTCATTATCTTCATTAAACGTGCTGAAGCTCAGAGGCTGAAGAAGAAAACACTTTAGTAAAACCTGACCGTTTCCCACATCTTCACCTGGTGTGGTTCTCTGTGGACAGACATGTTTTACTACTGGATACCTTGAGTATGTGAACTGACATCCTGCAGTGAAGCAGTGGAACCATCTGTTCTTACCTTGTGGTGCTTCCACAGAGACTTTCTGTGGGACACTGTGAACAAGGTGATGCCCACCTGTCAATCAAAGAAAACACAGGTAGTACTGGATCCAGATCAACAGGAAGAGATCCTCATCTACATCAGACAGGTTATAACTGTTAACTTGAAGTACAAACAAGGACTGTGACAGAGGAAGCTTCTCCATCACACGGTCACCAGGCTGAACTGTGAACTCTAACATCTGATGAACAGCTTCATCATGAAATAATCATCACACAGGACACACACACACACGACATACGACACACACACGACATACGACACACACACGACATACGACACACACACGACACACACACACACACACACACTCTGAGGCATTCAAACACCAACAGCTAACACGTGACATGCTAATCTGTACAGTTCAATTCATTAATGAGAAATATGAGAAAATACTGTTCAACATGATTTCTTTGACTAAGAGGAGGTGACGAGCTGGTGGTGTGTGTTGTTGTATCTCTTGTCGTGTTGTTGATGTGTTGTTGTATCTCTTGTGTTGTTGTGTGTTGTTGTCGTGTTGTTGTATCTCTTGTTGTGTTGTTGTTGTTGTTGTTGTATCGTACCGTCCTGCAGTGGCTGTAGATGTAATCCTCCACGTCTACACTCACTGCACTGGTGCACTCATCCAAGATGGCAAACTGAGGTTTATGGTAGAACAGTCTGGCCATCTGCACAGCAACAGACACACATCATCATCATCATCATCATCATCATCATCATCATCATTAACTAAAACCAGAATCATTAATGAAGGTCCAGTAATCTGTGACTGATGCAGGTTTTCTGACAGTTTAACAGATACAAAAGATCAATGGTCTCATGACTGAATGACCCCAACATTTTCATTAACATAAACAAACAAACAAACAAACAAACAAGTCTGGAAGCAGCACCAGGAACATGTGGATGACTGTTTGTCATTAGTTAATGAAATGTGTTTGTTTTCATTTCATCATGAGACAGAGGCCTGTTCAGACCTGGTGTTAACACCTGAACTTAGAGCTGACCACTGTGATGGGATCACCTGAGACAGATGTTGATACCAGGTCTAGACAGGAACAGACTCAGACCAGGAACCTGGTGAAATGAATCACAGTTTGAACTTTTCACCTTTGGACTGAGAGCAAGCTCCTTATCAATGAGTCACCAGCAGACAGAACAGTTCAACCATCATCCTTCAGTCTCATATATTTAACTCTTAATTCAATGTTTCAATCTCATCCATCTCTAATGTTTTAGGTTTGACTTTAAACCTGATCACCTGATTGATCAGACTGATTTGATCTGATGATCTAAAGATGAAGGCAGGAAGTTCATCTGTTCACATGTTGGATTTAAAGTTGTGTAGATGATCATCAGACATCATGAAGAGAAGCTGGGATTGAAGCAGCAGTGGGATTTGAACCCTCAACCACAGGACTGAGAGACAGTTTAACACTGAGCTACGTGAGAAGGTTCCTCTGTGGTCGAGGCCCAGGAGAGTTTGACACAGACTAAAAAATAACTTTTCATCTTCCAGAAACAGGGACATGTTGATGCTAATTAGACATTCAGCACAGAAACTGGTGATTCAGTCCTGGTCAGTCCGTCTCTGGAATGAGGAGCATCGACTGTTGTTGCAGATATCTGAAAATCAATCATGATCTTTTCTAAACTAACAGAATGACGTGTTGTCAGTGATGTGACTCTGATGTGAGTGTGTGCTGCTTCCTTACAGCCATCCTCTGCTTCTCCCCTCCACTGAGGACGTCCATCCAGTCCTGGACTGAGTCCCAGCTGCCCTCCCTGTCCAGGATGTGACCCAGCTGAACGTTGTCCAGGTAATCCTTCAACACCTGGACACACACACAGATGATGACTGTAATTAGAAACACACACACAGCAGTGGAGGTGAAGTAAGTGTGTGTGTGTGTGTGTGTGTGTGTGTGTGTGTGTGTGTGTGGTGTTCACCTGATCAGAGATGCCTTTCCTCCTCTGCTCCTCATAGGTGTCGGGGTAGATGACCTGGTCCCTCAGAGAGCCCAGAGTCATGTAGGGTCTCTGGACAGACACAGAACCAGAAGACTCAGCTCCTCCTCCATCAGTTCAATTCTCACAGTTTATTTTAAATCACTGAACTTTGATGTTTGAACAGACCTGAGATTTTAACCCTAAACATTCAGTACAAACACACTGTAAAACCTGTATCTGTAGTCATGGAAACAGTGTCTGATTTCACTACGTTATGTCCTGATCCAGAATCTGGGTCTCATGAGTCATGGATCAACTTTACCTGAGCATAAACCGTGTTGCTGCTTATAACTATAACAACTATAATACTACTACTACAACTAAAATAACTGCAGCTGTAACACATCTGGTGTGAGAGTCTGAGGTGTGAGAGTCTGAGGTCTGAGAGTTTGAAGTGAGAGTCTGAGGCGTGAGAGTCTGAAGTGTGAGAGTCTGAAGTGAGAGTTTGAAGTGAGAGTCTGAAGTGAGAGTCTGAAGTGAGAGTCTGAGGCGTCAGAATCTGAGGCGTGAGAGTATGAAGTGAGAGTCTGAAGTGAGAGTCTGAGGCGTGAGAGTCTGAGGCGTGAGAGTCTGAAGTGTGAGAGTCTGAGGTGTGAGAGTCTGAGGTGTGAGAGTCTGAAGTGAGAGTCTGAGGCGTGAGAGTCTGAAGTGTGAGAGTCTGAGGTGTGAGAGTCTGAAGTGAGAGTCTGAGGCGTGAGAGTCTGAGGTGTGAGAGTCTGAGGCGTGAGAGTCTGAAGTGAGAGTCTGAAGTGTGAGAGTCTGAGGTGTGAGAGTCTGAAGTGAGAGTCTGAAGTGTGAGAGTCTGAGGTATGAGAGTCTGAAGTGAGAGTCTGAAGTGAGAGTCTGAGGTGTGAGAGTCTGAAGTGAGAGTCTGAAGTGTGAGAGTCTGAAGTGAGAGTCTGAAGTGAGAGTCTGAAAGTGAGAGTCTGAGACGGAGAGTCTGAGGCGTGAGAGTCTGAAGTGAGAGTCTGAAGTGAGAGTCTGAGGTGTGAGAGTCTGAAGTGAGAGTCTGAGGCGTGAGAGTCTGAAGTGTGAGAGTCTGAGGTGTGAGAGTCTGAAGTGTGAGAGTCTGAGGTGTGAGTGAAGACGTGACCTACAGAGGATGTTTACCTGTGGGACGTAGAAGAGCTTCCCTCTCTCAGGTTTTGTCAGGCTTCCTCCAAACAGAGGCCACAGCTGTAAACACATGTGGAGTAATTTTATATTAATAAACAAACCAAAATGTTCAAAATGTGTCTATTTACTGAACAAACTGGTTTAGCTTTGGTTCCCAGTTAGCTACAGTAACTGGTTCTCACCTCTCCCAGCACTCTGAACAGGGAGCTCTTTCCACAGCCATTTGGTCCACACACAAGAACATTGGTACCAGACCGAACCTTCAGAACAGAGACACAAACACAACATGACAGAGACACACCTGAACACACACCTGTAAAATCACACACACGTGTAAGAACGACCTGGTTTCTACACACACAGAGTCTGTGACTGTGGACTGATGAAGATCTGAACTCTTCATCCTCAGTCTCTCTGATGTTCCTCTTTATAAGTCAAAGTGTCTGAGCCTCTAAACCTCCAGTCTGGTTTCACTGACTGACTCCAGGGTCTGATTCATAAATGACGTGTACACACAGAAACCATGCATTCACCATTTCCCGCTCATGAATTAGTTTTCATAAACACAGTGTTACCTCACTTCCTGTGACATGTGAACACACAGTTCTACACAGATCATTATCATCATTATAAGTTTTATAATAATTTAACATTTGATAAACAGAGATAATTGTGTTTGTGTCTAATATCTTATTATTGATCGTGAGTCCTTGTGTAACTGTCTGATATTTTAATACTGACTGATCTCAGTGTCGGAGCCTCTGGAGCCTCGTTAAGACTCTAGTCCCAGTAAATGAAGCTCAGAGTGAAACAGGACTTTACATCAGAGTGATTGTACTGAAGTAAACTGATGATATTTTTACCTCAGTTTGTTCTTCTGTCTCGTCTTTCTTCTCTGTGTCTGATCACTTGTTTCTATACAAACTGATTGATTAGGGGAGAGTCTTCATCCATTTATGGAGAATTGTGGGAGTGGAAATGAGGCTCGTTCACATGAGTGAGATTTATAAAGAGGAACCATGTGAATGCACGGCTTTATAATATATATAATATATAATTTATAATTCTGATGAAGGGAATGTGTCTGAATATTTCTGGTTTTGTGCGTCACATAGTTTCAGTCATGAATCTACAGTTTTATGATTCTGGAGCCTGTAGTCTGATAACTCCTGGCTCCTGTAGCTTCTGTTCATATCATTAGTTGAGGTTCACACACTGTTTCAGCTGCACGCTGACTGTTTGAATGTGTGTTGTTAGTTCAGACAGATTGTGTTTGTTCCTTACTGTAACTTAGATAAAGATCTGATCAGGTTTTAAATAAATTCATACATAAACACAGATCGTTCTAAAGGGTCACTGACTTCTTCTTGTCTCATTACCTGATAAAACAAACTGAACCAGATTTCAAACTAATTCATTGATTCAGTGAATCCCAGTTCACCTATCTCATAATGATGATGATGATGATGATGATGATGAGAGCTTTACCTCAAATGTGAGGTCTCTGATCAGGACGTCTCCATTGGGTGTAGCTAGTGGAGTGTGGTCAAACCTAAAAATAAACATCAATCAACTGAGTTCAGAAAAATAAATTATATATTATATTAGAGTGTCCAATAAGAGCCTGACTTACTTGATGATGTTATCTCTGTTGATAATTTGACCACTTCCAGGCACCAGGACGAGTTTCTCTGCAGCGTCCAACTCTGAGGCGAAGGAACAAACAGCTGCAGTTATTTAATATGAATATATATCTATATAAATATATATATACACATATCTGTGATTAGGAGTCATGTGTACCCTTCTCCTGCTGGGAGACCATGGTGCGCTCATATTTCCCAGCATTCAGCTCTTTCAGGACTTTCATGAGTTCAGTGATGCGAGCCGTGAACCTGAGACAACATGAATCAGATGAAGATGTAATTGATCAGAACAGATCCTGGGTCAGTCTCATTCAGAGAGATGATATTATCAGTACCGGACAATGACAGCAGCTGTGAGGACAGGTAAAATGAGCAGTGTCAGTGTTTTACATCACTCACCCTGAGAGGCGGGTCATCTCTCGACCAGCCAGTACAATCCTGCCCAGGGCCTGGGACATTCTCAGCAGCATCCTCCCACTCTGGTAATAGTCCTGCAGGATCCAGATCAGGTCACATGACTACAACATCACAGCTCTGAAACAGGCTTCACACTGTTCCACATGTTTCTACTAGAAACCTTCAGTGTGTCTGTATTTAGAGACAGGGTCACTGGAATAAGAACCAGACGACCTGGTTGTGGACTGGTCTGACAGGTCGGTGTCATACATACAAGACCAGACCTCTCTCTCTGTCTGTGTGTGTGTGTGTGTGTGTGTGTGTGTGTGTATGTGTCTAACCTCCAGCAGCTCAGAGTGTGTGCTGTGCAGGTGTCGAGGGTGGGACAGATTTAGGAATGGCCTGCTGACCACCAGGTAACCCACCACAGTGGCCAGGTCTGCAGAGAGAGAGAGAGAGAGAGAGAGAGAGAGAGAGAGAGAGACAGACAGAGAGGGAGACAGAGAGGGAGAGAGAGACACAGAGAGACAGAGAGGGAGAGAGAGACAGAGAGAGGGAGAGAGAGACAG
>PVUN01001211.1:478642-489300 GCA_002994505.1 Seriola rivoliana | reverse complement strand
ATGTCAGGAGTGATAAAAAGGTCAAAAGAGGATGCCACATCATGGATTCTTGATACGGCATATCTTGTTGGCCCTGGCATCATGCCGGTGGGTGCCTGAATGTAGCGTAGTGTCTTGGCATTAGATGGAGACCAGACTTGCCCATTCTTCGCTGTCCACTCACTGTTAGGATGGGCAGGATCCTCAGTGTCCTCTCCACTTTCAGAGGACAGGTCAGAGGCATTCACAGAAGTGGAGGACTCCAGTGACCATTCCATGTCAGATTCCCCCTCGAAGCTTATGTCTTCTTCAGATGAGTCCTGCAGCTCGCTGGCAGATAAAGGCTGCATGACCATTTCTAAAGCCTCGTCTGCACGGAAATACCTCTTCATTCATTCACACACACACACCTGCACACACACACACCTGCACACACACACCTACACACACACACCTGCACACACACACACACACACACCTACACACACACACCTACACACACACACACACACACACCTGCACACACACACACACACAAAACTCTTGGGGCCCCCTGGTAGTCACATAGCTCCATAATATAACAGGTAAAAATACAAGAATTTCATGCATCGGCCTACAATGGGAAAATGGTTGAATTTGGTGGAATACAGTAAAAATGTCAAATATCACTATTTTTCTTCAAAATGAAATGCTAACATTACAGAATGCATGGTTTTATACTGTAATGGCAGTGAGATTAAAAAATGTGGTTTTAATGGAAGTCAATGGGGCATTTTTGGCCACGAGGGTGTCCAGAGGGTGTATCTCGCACTACATAAAAAATACTAATGCAATCAAATCAATTTTGTTGTTAATCTTTGACATATCCAAGTCTCTAATTACCACCAAAGCCTCATCCGCCTACTATTTATTATATGGAATATAACTCATTTTTGGTGGGTTTTTTCATAAATAATTAATAATTCAAATAATTAAACTGGCATTTAAAGGGTTGAAATCCTGAAAATGATTGAATGTTTGGTAGTTTTGAGCAAGTTAGAAGTTGTTTAAGTGATTTATGAAAAAAAAGCAGAAAAAAATATTGATGTATGAGGATTTTATTGCCGATTTTGTGCGTGTACATTTTTGTCCACGAAGGTGTCCAGAGGGTAGTAAATTTTAAATCTGGCACTACATAAAAAATACTAATGCAATCAAATCAATTTTGTTGCTAATCTTTGACATATCCAAGACTCTACTCACCACCAAAGCCTCATCCCCCTACTATTTATTATATGGAAAATAATTGACTTTTTGTGTTTTTTTTTATAAAAAATCAAATAATTCAAATAATTAAACTGGCATTTAAAGGGTTAAAATCCTGAAAATGATTGAATGTTTGGTAGTTTTGAGCAGGTTGGAAGTTGTTTAAGAGATTTATGAAAAAAAAAGGGCATAAGAAAAAAATATTGAATGGTATGAGGATTTTATTGCCAGATTTTGTGCGTGTAAACATTTTTGTCGGCACGAGGGTGTCCAGGAGGGTAGTAAAATTTGAGGGAGGGGCATAAGGGTTAAAGAAAGCAGCTGTGTCAGCATTAATATAACACTTAGATGTCTGAGTCTTCTTCCTGCAGGTCTCTGGACCTCTGGACCTGGACAGTCTGGATCTGTGACTGCAGACCACCTACTGCCCCTGAACCTGCTCAACCCACAGCTGCCATTATTGTCTCATTATTATTACTTAGCCTACCATTAACTAAAGGGGGATGGGGGCAGGGGAGGGGGGTAATCTATTATTATTATTATTATTATTATTATTATTATTATTATTATTAATCTGATTATTATTAATCTGATTAATTTTTGATTAACTGATTTTCTGGGTGACTTGTCCTAATATGAGAAATTTAAAAAAAAAAAAAGTATATTTCTGGAGTTTGGGAGAGAGGCAGACTCCATGATCAAACTTGATTCATATAAACTAGGATTAATGTGTAGTACTATCAACTGTTTAATATGTGAACAGTCTGATGATGTCTTAATGTGACACACACACACACACACACACACACACACACACACACACACACACACACACTCACACTCACACTCTCTCTGCTCTGATCGATCGATCAGCCTCAGAGGGTTTGATCTCAGTTGTGTCAGTTGTATTGACTCTGTATCGGTAGCGGTGGTCGTGTCGGGGTCTGTGCTCGGTCTCGGTCTGGTTTTATCTGGTCTCTTCTGGTTCCGGCTGCGTGTTCCGGAACTTTTTTGCCTCGGTGTGAAGTCTTGGTCTCGGGTTAACAGTTAGCATCTGTCTGCCGGAGGAGCTTTAGCTTCTGTGAGCTTCATCACACGGAACATTCCCGCATCCGAGTCTCTGTTTCACACCGACCGAACCTCTACCCACCATACCCCCCAACTGCGGTCCCGTTCGGACTCTTAGCTCAGCGAGGCTGGTAAGCCGGTTCGGTTCAGTTAGCAGGGCAGCTAAGCTAACAAGCTAACTGCTAGCCTGAGTTAGCAGCTAGCACTGAGCCCGGGCTGCCTCTGTGCTCCTCATGCCGGCGATGCTGGAAAGAAACCCGGAGGCTCCGGGAAAGAGGAGAGGTAGAGCCCCGGCGGGCGGCGGCAGCAGCGGCCCCGGAGCAGCGGCGAACCCCGGCGCAAAGAATCTGTCCGGTAATGGAACCAGCACCAACAGCTGCTGGGAAGAAGGAAGTTCAGGATCCAGCAGCGACGAGGAGCATGGTGGGTAGCCTCGGCCACTGTAGTACTACTGTGTACTTCGTGTACTCCGGAGTACCGCTGCTGAGTACTGCTGTGTGCTGTGTGTGCAGGTGGAGGAGGGATGCGGGTCGGATCGCAATATCAGGCCGTGGTTCCGGATTTTGACCCGGGTAAGAGACTAAACACAGCTCGGTAGTGGTAGCCTCGAACAACTCAAACACCGCACTGCATGATACTGGCTCGGGTGCTCTCATAATGGTTCCAGGTTTATAGAACATGTGTCGTACTGATTCCGATTCTATGGTGAACCTTGGTGGTTCTGTACGTGTTTAAATTTTTCAGACAGCGCTTTTCTATAGTTTCTAGCTCTGTGTGAGACTTTATGGTCCAGCTGAGTCTGTTTTTACCAGATTTTATTCTGGAGTCAGCACTGAAGAAGAACTGGTCCTGGTTCTTGTCTATCTGAGAATAGTGTGTTTCTGTGTGTCATCAGAAGTGGCCCAGGCAGCTCAGCTCAGAGAAAACCTGGGGATGTTGGTTTGGATCCCTAGCAGCTGTCTGAACCAGACTCAGTGTAAGAACCACTCTCAGTCCAAACTCAACAAGTGTCTGAAAAAAACCCGAGTGTGAAGTTTAATATCGGATGTCTCTGTTTCAGTGGACGAGTACATTGCCATCGCCAAAGAGAAACACGGCTACAACATGGAGCAGGTAAAGTTTTCTACTCAAACTCTGCTGTAACCTTCACACCAGTAGTAGGGCACTGTTCAGTAAACCAGTATAAACCAATATAACCTGGCTTTCAGGCTCTGGGGATGCTCTTCTGGCACAAACACAACATCGAGAAGTCTCTGGCTGATCTGCCGAACTTCACCCCGTTTCCTGATGAGTGGACAGTGGAGGACAGAGTGCTGTTTGAACAGGCCTTCAGCTTTCATGGCAAGAGCTTCCACCGCATCCAGCAGATGGTACCTCACCAGTATAACCAGTTTGACCACTGTTACCAGTAGTTTTATCCTGCTGTAGAATCATGGTTTATATTCTCTGTGTAGTTACCTGATAAGTCGATGGCCAGTCTGGTTCGGTTTTATTATTCCTGGAAGAAAAGTCGCAGTAAAACCAGTCTGATGGACCGACAGACCCGGAAACACAAGAGAGAGCGAGATGACAGGTGAGCTGCTACCTGCACAGGTAACATACAGGTAACTCCACAGGTAACATTATAGGTAACACTGCAGCTTACATTATAGGTAACACTATCGGTAACACAGCAGGACACACTTCAGGTACTGGTATCCTGGACTCGGCAGCACAGGTGTGAAGCGTCACAAGTGAATTCTGCGATGTGATTGGATTAAACTATGAATTGTTTGTGTTTCAGCGACGATGAAGTTGAAGACGGAAACAGAAATCCTCCGAGTGACTCGGAGTTCGACCAAAGTAAAGACGACAAGAAGGAGGTTCAAAGACTTTTCACTGGTTCACTGTTTATTGTTTACAGACTGTTCACTGTTTACTGACTGTTTACTGTTGACTGACTGGTTTTTGAAACTGGTTTCAGGTGAGTTCTGGATCAGAGAGGTCAGAGGTGAAACCAGCAGCCGGACTGAAGGTAAATCACCTGAATACGTGCTTGACCTCAGCTCTCTGTAATAACCCGTCTCTCTTTCCCTGTACCTGTCTGTCTCAATCAGGTCATAGTAATCTGTCTCTCTCTGTACCTATCTGTCTCTTAGACAGGTGGTAAGGCGTCTCAGCGGATGAAGAAACGTCCTCCTAGAGGAATGTTTTTGAATCAGCAGGATGTCGTCTCTCTCTCGTCTTCATCTGCTCAGGGACTCATCAGACACCTGGACTGTCAGCTGGTCTCCATCAAGAGACAGGTCTGTCTATCTGTCTGCTCACCTGTCTGACAGTCAGTCTATCTGTCTGTCTGTCTGTCTGTCCCCTGTCCCTCTCTCCTCACCTTTCTCTCACCTGTCTCTTTGTGTGTTTCAGATTCAGACCATCAAACAGACGAACAGCGCTCTGAAGGAGAAGCTCAGCTCAGGAGTTGAAGAGTTCAAGCAACCTGAGGTAACCATGGCAACAGCAACATGCTGGTTGACTATCAACGTTGTCAGTTTATTTGTTGCTGTAGCTGTTGATCTTCATGTTCACGTGTTTGTTTTTTGTTGCAGGTGAATCAGAAGTTTAACACTCGTTGGACTACAGAGGAGCAGCTGCTCGCTGTACAAGGTAACACCTGAACTACCTGTGACCAGATGAACTGACACACCTGAACTACCTGTGACCAGATGAACTGACACACCTGACCTACCTGTGACCAGATGAACTGACACACCTGAACTACCTGTGACCAGATGATCTGACACACATGAACTATTTGTGACAAGGTGATCTGACACACCTGAATTACCTGTGACCAGATGAACCGACACACCTGAACTACTTGAGACCAGGTACAAAGAGTGCCTGTCATCTGTTTACTGTTTACTGACTGTTCACTGTTTACTGACTGTTTGCTGTTTATTCTTTACTGGCTGTTCACTCTTTTAATGACTGTTTACTGTTATTTGTTTACTGACTCTTCACTTTTACTGACTGTTTAACTGCAGAAGAAGTGATGTGACTGAAGTTCAGTCTGGATTTGAAGCCTCAGCAGAGTCAGACAGTCTGATGTCAGCAGGGACTCTTGTATTAAACTCCAGTGTGATTGGTCGGTGACTCTTTCTCACATTCAATCCCATGCAGCCATCAGGAAGTATGGGCGGGACTTCCAGGCAATCTCAGATGTGATTGGTAACAAGTCGGTGGTTCAGGTGAAGAACTTCCTGGTGAATTACAGACGGAGGTTCAACCTGGACGAGGTTCTTCAGGAGTGGGAGGCCGAACACGGCATGGAGGGAGGAGACGTGGGAGACAGGGGAGTAGAGGAGGACAAGATGGAGGACAAGATGGAAGTTTGTCCTGCTGAGGAGGAGGAGGTTACTGCCAAGGAGACAAAGGAGGTGAGGAGTTAGTTATGTGTACTACAAATCCCAGAATCCTCCCTGTCTGCCTCAGGTTCATTTACTGTTCTAATGCTGACGCTACATGTACCTGAGCTTTTACTGTTTCTACTGAACTCTACTGTAACTGAACTGTTTCTTCTGTAGTTATGTGGAACTCTACTTTGTTTCTACTCTGTCCTGCAGGACTCGTCCTCTCCGCTGGACTCCCAGAAGCCTCTGGCCTCCTGAGACACTCTGGCCCGCCCCTCTAGTTTTATGATGTCTTCATTTTATTTTATTTTGTTGTATTTTCTCAGTTTATCACTTAGAGTGTGTTGAACTTTTATTGATGAGTCGATTGACCAGGTTTGAGGTTTGTATCATTAATTGTCACCTGTCATTACTGCTCTCTCTGGACCAATCAGAAATCAGACATGACCTGTCAATCAAAGTGGGAGGGGCCTGGTTTATGTCTTTTTTTCATATTTTCTGTTTTAAATCTGCTGTTTTTGTTTTTATGAGTTGTTTGTTTCTGTGTGTGTGTGTGTGTGTGTGTGTGTGTGTGTGTGTGTGTGTGTGTGTGTGTGTGTGTGTGTGTGTGTGTGTGTGTGTGTGTGTGTGTGTGTGTGTGGAGGTTTGTTTTGGGGGGTGGAGGTGTTGAACTGAAGCAGCCATGTTGGATGATGTCACTCAGGTATCGTCATCCTGTTTTATGGATTTTAGGACATTTAGAGGAGTGACAATAAAACCAAAGTTCATGAAAAATGAGTGTCTACTCTTTATTATTTTATTAGTTTAGAACACAAACACACACAAAGGCTGCGGTCGAAAAGTCAAAACAATCTCCTCTTTAACCTCTTCTCCTCGACCTCCATGGAAAACATCATGAGGTCAAATATGTGAAAGAATTCAACAGGACTGAAGAAAAGAATCTGACTGAACTAAAGATTTTTTTTAACTAACTTTATTTATAACACATGGAGGATGAATCCTCCTTTAACCACAGAAACAAACAGGATTGAAATGTTGAAATAAGAAAAATACAAATAGAGAAAGTTGAGCTGGTGGAATAATAATTAAATAGAAATAATGAAATATATATATATATATGTATATATATATGTATATATATATATATGTATATATATATGTATATATATGTATATATATATATATATATATATATATGTATATGTATCTGTCTATACTTGGTTTGAAGATTCACAGTTAAAGTTTGTACCAGACCCAAACATGACACAGTGAAACACTGAGTCCAGTCCGGTTCAGTTCAGACTGTAAACCTGATCAGTCTGAAACTGAAGAACCTCCTCAGTGAGACACTGATTCATTGTATAGTAACGCCATAACCTGGCAACCCCCCAGAATGTTCTTATTAATGGATAATAACTGATCAATGAAACATCAGTAAATCTATTAACCATTAATGAAGCCGTTAATTACAGCTGATAAACCCTGTATCACCGGAGCTAGATAGTGGGACCAGCTGCTTCTGTTCCTGTAGTCTGACTCAAACAGCGCCCCTGGTGGTCTTGTTCTGTCCCTGCAGTCTGAGACAAACAGCGCCCCCTGGTGGTCTTGTTCTGTCCCTGCAGTCTGAGACAAACAGCGCCCCTGGTGGTCTTCTGTCAGTCTGAGACAAACAGCGCCCCCTGGTGGTCCGGTTCTGTCCCTGCAGTCTGAGACAAACAGCGCCCCCTGGTGGTCCGGTTCCGTCCCCGGGCAGCTGGGGGATTTCCTGGGCGGAAGCTGCGGAGGGGGTTTCCAGTGTGATCAGCCCAGTCCTCCCCGCTGGATCTCTGAACTGGATCCCAGTGACTTCTCTCTCACACACACAGACAGAGGACGCACAGGACCCAGAGAACCCTGAACCAGAACCCCGAAGCTAAACCCGGACCATGAGGAGTTCGCCTGAGGCCTGGAGGCTCCGAGGCAGCGGCAGCGGCGGGTTGACGGTTTGAATCCGGGAGAGAGTCCACCGAGCCAAGGAGCTGCCGAGCTGAGCTGTGGCCTGCGGAGGAGATTCATGTAAGTCCACAGTCAGTAGAACATCAGTAGAACCCGGGAGAACACGTTATCTGTGTGTTAGTGGTTTGTAAATCCAGCCAGGGAAACGCGGAGCTAAAGAAGCTAACAGTTAGCATCAGTCAGTGTTTACATCAGACCTGAGTAGACTGACTCGGAGACACAGAGACTGAGAGACAGACAGAGGTAGAGAGAGAGACACACAGCGAGAGAGAGACAGACAGAGAGAAAGTTAGGTTTAGAGACAGAGACAGAGAGACAGGCAGAGAGAGACAGAGACTTTCTTATCTAAAGCCAGTTTGTGACACATATTTAATAATTAATGTATTTTCACATTCTGTAAACTGCTGTGGCAATAACATTCGTTTGTTCATGTCAATAAAGACAGACAGAGGGACAGAGACAGGGAGAGAGAGGACCTGGGGAGTAAAGGATAAAATAAAGCAGTTTATTCAGAAACTGCTGTCAGACCTGATCAGTCAAACTCAGAGCAGAAAGTGAAATTAAAACCAGATCAGCCTGAAAGCATCTCACACTCCTGTTCATCTCCATCAAAGAGAACAATTAATCAATCACTCAATCAGTAGCTGGCAACTATTCTGATAATCAAGCAATCAATCAACAATAGAGAAAGAGCCTCTGATCTGATCTGATATTTTCTGATCAGTCAATTTAGTAGTTAATAGCTGTTTTCAGGTTGACAGGACTGTTCACAGATCAGCTGATCAGTTGATTTTATATCAAAAACTATGATTAGAAAGAGACTGATTCTAAAGTCCTGAGATCAGTGATCATTTATTTCCCTTATTTATCAATCAATCAACAATGATTATTGATTAATGAAAATGTTTGTTGTATTTCACAGTTTCAGAGATGTCTCCAGATGTTTGGTTCAGTTTAATGTGAAAAATATCTGAGCAGCAATCATCAATAATATTATGATTATCAATAATATATATATATATATATATATATATATATATATATATATGGATAGGGTAATTACTTCTCTGGTAGCACCAACACTGTGGTCTCCAGACTCATACAGTGAGTCTCAGGCTGTCTTGGTTTTGTAGTTGGTCCAGTTGGGACTCAGGTTGGTCCCTCCGGTCTCAGAGTCTTAGAGTCCTGCTTCACTGGTCTATGGACCAGCAGCTGGTCTTTGACCCTCTGCGTTGACTCATGGTGCTGCTCAGCTGAGAGGAGCATCCATCTTGTAGAGGCAGGGTACCCACCCCCTTTGTGGGGTCCTTTTTGATCAGGTTGGTCCTATCCTGTGTCCAGGTGAACTCCTGTTGTTAGCAGCTCGCGGTGATCGTGTAGTGCTGTTAGCTTCTTCAGCCAGTGGGAGTGGATCAGGTCCTGGTGCTGGTGCTGGTCTTTTCCAGCTCCTCATAACTGAGACTAGTTGGCCTTTGTGATGCTGATTGGTTCTGGGAGGTTTCTGTGGTCTGGTCTCTGGACTACACAGGCACATGGTTTCACTTGCGTCAGGTTTGATGTGGGGGAGGGGCGAGATGTATATAATGTATATGTATATGTATGTATATAAATGCCATCTTTGGCGTCACAGAGTTTTTGGGATTCTTCAGGTGGTCTGTCTCTGGGGTACTGCTGTCCTAGGGGGTCAGCTCAGGACCTCCATGCTGCTCTCTGCTCCCAGCTTAGTCCCCAGCTGTGATAGTACAGTACAGAGGCTCTGATCATAGTCCCAACAGGCCCCAGGAACAGATCCATGGAGGCAGGGGTCTACCGCAGCAGGAGGACCCGAGGTGCAGGCCCCTGAGACGGTCCAGCAGGGTGTCAGATGCTGGGACAGCGAACAGGAATATCTGTGATGAGTCTGGATCAGAAGTCCCCAGGTCCTGACGGGACAACAGATCTGAGATCCTGTAGGATTCCAGGTTCCAGACTGACAACCAGCTGCTGGTGAACCATCACACCTGGTGGTGGTTGAAGAGGAAGAGGACAGTAAGGACAGATGTGTCAGTCCCAGGTGTGTCCAAAGTGGTCCATCAGACTCCAGGTACAAAACAACAGAGGGTAAAGGTCAGAGGTCAGGAGAGTGAGAGAACAGAACTCTGGGAGATTTGTAATGTGCACTGGTCTGGTCTTCATCTGGTTCTGGTCTTCATCGAGGACCCGGACTCAGACCCAGACTCAGATGAGGAGTCTGTTGAGTCCAGAATCAGAGACTAGCAATGTATCAAAATGCATAGTTAGCATCTTTGTTAGCTTGTAACTCGCAGTGGCTGACACAGTGTTCGCACTTGTGCTAATGCTAACTCTCTCTCTGTACTGACAAGGTTTCAGTGAAAGAGCAGAGACTCAGAACATGAAGGTTCTCTGTTTAGCACCTGAACAGGTGATCTGTCACCTGACTGAGTCAAGTGTTAAAAGAGTTAAAGCTGAAGTGAAAGCAAACGAGGTTTCACTCTGACTGAAAAACAAGAGACAAAGTTCAGAGAATTTACAGGGTTTTTCCACACACACACACACACACACACACACACACACACACACACACACACACACACACACACACTTTATTGTAAACTCTTTTGTCCCTGTCAGGATCCTGTAGGAATGATGACTCAGTCTTTTCAGGGATCTGATTGGTCAGTGGTTTGGCTGTTGACAGGTTTTGATCTGATCCGGAGCAGGTGAGGAGTTCAGCATCAGTTACCATGGTGATTTACCTCGATAACAAGTGAACCACAGTCGTAGGGCTGTAGGAGTTAAACCTGAAGTTACCTCAGACCTTGGATCCTGGTTCAGGTCTCATTTTGATAGGAGACAAAGTGAAAGACTGAGAGGAGAAACAACATTCACACACACACACACACACACACACACACACACACACACACACACACACACACACACACAGCACACACACACACACACACACACACACACACACACACA